>JAUMTR010000017.1:9284809-9305857 GCA_032270685.1 Microctenopoma stevenorrisi
GGTGTGTCCCTGAGCCAGACATCCAGCGCTAGCTCCTTGTAAGTCGCTTTGGATAAAAGCGTCTGCCAAGCAAAGTAGGGTAAAGAATATTGTAAATTTGTTGTTTTTTTATTATATAAATTTTATTTAAAATATTATGTTGTCCAAGTATATTTTACTGGTATGTATTGAGATATTATTGATAAATGATATTTTGTCTTTTTTTTAATAAAACCTTATGGATGAGCACATATTAAGTAAGTAAGTAAAAAAGAATATGTATTGCTACAAATAAGCAACTTACAATAAATGTCTGCCAAATATTTGATCCCCAACAAGAAATTGCCTGAGGTGACAGGCAATAATTCATGCCACTCATTTTGCACTAGTTAATTAATTAGGTTAGAATAAGTAGGAGTAGGAAATGTGTAATTCCTCAGGTTTGTTTCATATTTCTCAAGTTTATTAATGTGGTTTAGCTTTTGCTGAATTACTACCACAGCACAGTGCCAAGGGCTGAATTCTGAACAGATACTGAATAATTTTTGTTAACCACAGCTACAGCTATGTGGTTTTAGACTAGACTTTAGCCGAGAAGGTCAACTTAACTGTTCTGAATGATGCAGGACCACAACGAGATATATAGATGTCTATTCTACTTTGGAAACCCAGTTGAAGTATTACTAAGATTGGGATTTGAGACTTGCTTTCAATCAGATGTTGCTCTTGAAATATATGAGTATACATGTTTGGAGACAGATATTTTGCAGGCTGTGTTTCTCAGAGCCTTGAATTCAGCAGTTGAAATTGGTTTAAGTCCAAAACAATTTAAAGAAAATATTGCAACACTATTGAAAGCGATAGAATTTCACAGAGACGTTCGTGACCCATCAACAATGCTCTCTCTTGCCAAACCATATTTGAAAGTACACACACCTACACTCACAATGAATATATCACCTGTCTAATACAGAATTCAGTTTGTGGCCTCTCTTTGTTTTATGGATGCAGGGTATAATATCTATGGAATTGTTGTTTGTTTTTAGCTTTTTTCACCCATGTTCTTGTTCTCACTTACTTTATGCCTTTGTGCTATAGCTGCACTCAACAGAATTCATCAGCCCAGGTAAAAACAACATCCTATAGCCATGAACCTGTAAGATTTGAACAACTAAAATTGTGTTGAAATCTGATCTTGAAAGACCATAGTATCGTTGTTAAAACATTTTTTTCGTACTGTACTGATATTAATCGCCTAACAATCACGTCTTTTTCTGTCTGTATCTTATACGAAACTGTTCCCACGTCTTTAAACAAAATTTAACAAAACAAAAGCAACACAAAATACAAATAGCACGGTTGGGAAAAGTATTTGCCAGTATAGTTAATACATCACAAAAACTACCAACTACATTGACCAATCTTTGTTTCTATAACGCTGAGGGACCCGTGGCCACTAGGGGGCCTCTAAGCTATTTATTTTTTTTAATATTTCTGTAGAATTTAATGTAATTCAAATATCTCTCAGATTATATTTGCTCTGTCATGTTGAAATAAACTTTTATAGACCATTGGGAAGTATTTCTGATAACAGCTGCACCAGAGTATTTTCATATATAATTGGGTTTTTTATGTAATAAACCAAATATCTACTCAATGCTCATTTTGAAACAATGGATCTGATTTGAATTTTTGCTCATGATTTTTTATGGCATCCTAAAAATCTTTGATTTTCAGGTGCCATTCCGAAGTTTGTAAATTTCCAGTATGGTCAAAGAGAGAAAATAGTTTACCTTTATTTTTTACTGTAGTCTGCTGCCTGGTTCAACCGAATTTGAGTTTTTGTTATTGGTGTTTTTTATTTGAAAACCTACTGTGATGCATTATCACAGATGATCGAAGGGTTTAAATTTGTTGCATACAATTAAAAGAGGGTCCCCCAAAATAATCTTGCATAGGGCCCTCAAAGACCTAAAATCGGCCCTGCTGATAGACACTGGCTAGAAATGGCTATTCAGTCATTGACTTGTTTGGTTTCTTGACGACATTTCACCCTTTCATTCCAGAGGGCTTTCTCAAGTCTGGAAGCCCTCTGGAGTGGAAGGGTGAAATGTCGTCAAGAAACCAAATAAGTCCAGTTGCTTCTGTTAAAACCTTTTTGAGAAAACCATGACCTGGATGACTGAGAACCCTCACAGATATGTAACAAAATGTTAGATCTTGACCATTATCTATGGATATATTGTGTATGTTTATGCCTGTTATTACTGACAGGATAAACTTCATTTAATTTGTTACTGTCTTGACACATAAACAGGAATTTGTTTTTATGTACTTACAGAGAGCAGCCAACACAATGAGGAAAACCCTGTTATCTGAATATGTTTGTCATATTTTTTTTCTTATTTGGTGGTTACCCTGTCAAACTTCTTGAATGCAAATGGAACCAGTTAGGGCTGACCATTCATGCCACATATTCAATTCAAAGTCTGTTTTGTATGAATCAGAGATGAACATAACATTGGTGGAAGTGGACAAGAAACAAGTTGAAAAAAAAAATCAGTGCAGTCCAACAATTCTTCTCTCCTGATGGAATAAGTGAGCAGAAGGGCTTGTGCAACTACACAATCTTTTGCTGCCATATGAATGTTTAAAATCACAAACAGTCACATTCTTATGCAGAGATTTATTTATTGGAGTCTGTGGTATGCATGTTTGGTTAATGTTGCAGTTGTTTATTTTTATAGCAAATTGTATTGATTTGATTTGATACTAACACAAAATAATAAAACTCTGGATATGTTTGAACTGAAAGGTGAGGAATGAATGTGCAATTCATTTTGAGAGCTGTATAGGTTTAGTTATTTTGTGTGACAGTGAACTTCTTTCTCTCACTTCACTGCCTATAAAATACAAAATGTTCAACATCTATTTCTACCCTTTGTTTTGGCCCATGGCAGGTGAGTGATATTAAAGAGAAGCTGAAGGAGTCCAAGAGGTTTTGGTCCAACTTGCCAGATGACATCTGTGCCAAGGGCAAGCTCACAGAGTCTGATGAGGAACAGTGTTGGAACAGCCACACTAAGGGCAGGTGAGGACTTCTGCAAGTCTTTATGCCTATGACAAAATCACCCCGCTCCCCAGTTATCACATTTTACCTGCCAGAGATTAAAATAACCACACTATGTTTCCAGATTAACACTTTCTTTAAATTCAGTGGTTGGTGCTTCTATGGAGAACTTCTATATAAGCTCTGAGGCTCTAATACTCTGAGGACTGAGGAATGTCCAACGTCTCTTATCACCACTGTAGCATATTAGGGTACTGCCAAGTCTTACAGTAGATTGAACTGTGAGTTGTTTGCTCTGACAGTGAACCAGAGACACTGGCAGAGAAAATATATCACCCCAGCTATTTGGCCCACTCCAAGTAACAAAATCACCAGATGGTGCAATAAAAGACATGTTAATTCTCTTGTTTGTGCCAGTACCATTTTTAAAGATAGCTCTAAATTGGGTAGCTAATGGATTGCCCAGAAACAATAAAATGTCTGTAACAGACGGGCCATGTTAGGAGTGCAGTATGAAATCATCATATTCTCCTCTTATTTAAAGACAAACTGTACAATTCACTTTGCACAGAACACAAAACAGCACGTTCTGAACTTATGAAACATTAACACTCGTGCACTACTAACTGCGACAATGTGCAAAAAGACGATGTGGCAATAAGCTCCTTCTTTGTTAGTATGGGTTACCTTTTTCATGGCATATTGCTTTTGCATTAGGCAATTCATTTTTTTTATTTTCAACATACAGCTGTTAAATTGCTTTTGAATTGTTTAAGCTAAAATATAGATACAGTTGTAGTACATTTCTGAATCCCAGTAGCAAAGTCTAACCACTCCCAATATGAAATAGACTGTCTGACTTAAGCAGCTGTTTGAAGAATAGCTTTGATAATTATGTCTAATTTCAGTAAGTCTGCTTTGTCAGACCTGTTACCCATGATCATGAAATATTCCACAGAAATGATCTGTGTGGTAGAGAAAGCAAGGATGTCAGACATATTTCACCAAACGAAAGATATTAACACACACTGGATCAGCTGCAGCTTGATTGGACTTGAATTTGATTGGATTGCTTTGGTGGCAGACAGACGCCAACATACACAATTTACACAACTCCGGTGAATAAAGAGAACATGCTCACTATTTTATTTAACATAGAAAAATATGTCATTGCAAATAGATAAAACACGAACAAACCGAAGGACATGTTTACAGATGTCCCCACAGACAAGTAGTAAAAACATGTTTTATTCATTTATGTCTATTTTTGTTTAACTGCATGTTGTGTTGTTAGACTGGCGAAGATGCTTCTTCATTTTTTTGTTTTGAATATTTCTTTCCTGACGTTGCAGTGTGTCCTCAGTGTGCTGAGCTCTGACAGCGTCTATACAGTAGATTGCCTCTTATTTTGTTTCAGTGATGTTGCTTGATAGCTTCATTTAAATGAGTTGTGGTAGACAGGAAATTGTACTACTCCTTATTTCCCAAAGTTATTGGATGGTAAACTATGGTGAAATCTAGCATGGACTTCAAAAAAACATTCATTGCTGCATGTTGTCTTTTATGTATACTACATACTGTATGTTTGGTTTTTTATTATTAAAAGGGCAGACCCCCATTTTCCAAGTCTGTCTTAAACAATGCTACGTACTCATACACATACATACACTGAAATACATACATACACTCAGTTCATACTGGCTCAGAAAAGGTCCCCTTCTAATGGAATTCCTTTGTAAGAGATGGGGACAATGGGGGTCTAAAGTTCAGTCTAAACCGATATGAGAGAGTCTACATTAGACATGTGAAGTTGTGTCTTCCAGTCTGTCGTTTTAGTACAATTTCTGTCTTTGCATTTCCTTCCAGCATTGCAAAAATGGAAAACCGTACAAGCTTTGTAAGGTGTGCATTTGAATTGGTGAATGCTAAAGCTGAAGTATCGCATTAGTTGCAGCATATTCGACTGACTCGACTGCACTCTGAGGCCCTGAATCTTGTCCCTCGTCTGTTATATTACAGTCAGGTTACAAATAATCCTCTGTATGTTACAGCATGGGATAAATAAGAGTACAGTTTTAGGACAGAGTTGAAAATATGTGGTCCTACCAACTTCTCATTTGTCAACACCCAATTTTGTAGTTAAAGTAGAAAACAATGCCCTAATGCCTGGTAAAAGTGTGTGTTGTGTGATCTTTCTAGATATTTCCCTGAAGTGGTGAAGCAGGGTCTAACAAACCAGGTAAACAACCCAGAGGTGGATGTGGATATCACCAGACCTGACACATTGATTCGGCAGCAGATCATGGCTTTACGTGTCATGACCAACAAGCTGAAAAATGCCTACAATGGAAATGACATATACTTCCAGGACTCCAGTAAGTTATCCAAGCTGTCTCGTGTTTGGATGTGCAAATAGAGACAAAATTAGGTTCTTTATTTACATTTGTTATAACATATATGTTTTGATTTGGACCACAGTACACAACACAGAAGACAAATCCCACAGAAATACACCCTGTTATTATCAAAATAGGATCTCAGGTGCCCCTCATCAAACAGCTGCACAGGATGCAGCAGTGTTGCACTGAGACAAGGCTGACATTAGGAGAATAAATAGCTGTAAGTACAATGACATACTATGATAGACAACTAGGCCTATGTTTAGAAAGATGCACTGTACAAATAATGCTTTGACAAAACCCATTGTTGCAGATTCTGTGAATCTCCTTGAGCTAAAAAGCTCGAATATGTTTCTGAGCTGTAAATAAAATGTGAAACATTTGCAACTCAACTCCATTTTAGTTATTATTTTTTCTGTTTGGAGCCATGTCTTATTCAACACTGAAGATCCAGTGCTGAAGAAACAAAACTTGTTGCATAGGTTTATATTTCACAGAATCAGGAAAAATAAGAAAAAAACTGTTGTTGTGCACCTGACTGTGGATGAAGTGGACGATAATGGATGGATGGATGTTGTTTTGCTTTGTCAGTGAAATAGCTTTGTTTACAGATCAACCATAGACACACATACTATTTTATTTTCCACTTTTAAAGTCAGCTTTGTGTATTAAAGAAATTTCAGTTGAAATTCCCCATACAGCTAAGTAAACCCATCTTTCACACTGAGCTCTATGGCGAATACATTTTGTGCCAATGCTTAGTGTCAAACATCATTCATTATACTATCACAGAGTTTCCTGAAAAAAACTTATGTGACCACTGAACATATTTCCACTGTGTTTCAGTCCACCTGGCACAAACTCAGGCCCAGAGAACTCTGGCATCACTGCAGAAAATGAATGAATGGCTTCCTTTCCTGTTTAATAGTTGCATTTCTGGATGGGAGGTTTTCCAGAGTACTCTTAAGCAATCTTATTCAATTAAAATCTCATGCAAATCCAAAAGTAGTGTCCACATGGTCTTGTTTTTGAATGTAAAGACAATTATCTATTTGACAATTATCTCGTGAAGTTTGACACGAAAGATGAGCAACAAGCTATTTTTGCTTGCAAAGACTGATATTTTGGTGGCAACTTAACCAGCTTGTTAGAATGAGCAAGTTTGAATGATTCTGGAAAATTCTTTTATGATTTTTTTATTTTCTGTAAGTCTAAATGTTATATTTACAAAAAGTTTTTAAATTAATCGGTAAAAACACTGTAAATAATTGATTGCCTTCTTAGGTACCAGCTTTACTGAATATTGGGTTTGTGCATAGCCTCATGGTCAGCTGCCAGTCTTTCAGCTTAACTAATGAATGACATGATTCAAATCAACATAGCGAGTTGCTGAATTCTGGCACCACCAGTATCACTAGGATGTGTGGGTGAGCTTAACTGTGCCACTCCCCACTGTGATCAAGGCTTCATTCTACGACCCCAATTTCAAACAAGCTGTGTAAAATCTACATAAAATTAGAATGCAATGATTTGCAAATCTCTTAAAGCTGCATTTAGTTTGCAAGACATCAGACCGTCTTAGAAAGTAATCCTGAGTTTCTCAAAAGTATAGATGGGCAGAGGTTCACCAATCTGGGAAAAGCTATATCTACAAATAGTCAATTTCAGAAAAATGTTAGTCAATGTAAAATTACAAAGACTTTGATATGTAACCATCACCGTAAATAAAATCATCAACAGATTCAGAATCTGGAGAAAGTTCTGTGTACAACAGACACATATATTTGATGCCCAGGAAAAAATCGCAAAAATATTTTTCTATTAATACAGTTCACATCCAAAAGTGCAAGTTAAAGCGCTACCATCCAAAGCTGAAGCCATATATGAGAAAGATCCAGAAGCACAGCTGCCAAGCCTTTGGTATATTCTCAGTGTTCTATTGTGAAAAAGAGGTTTAGAAATCATTGCTAATCTTTTTACGTAGATTTTACACAGCATTTTTTTGGAATTGGGCTTGTGTATGAAAGATTTACATGCGCTTCTGAAAAGATTTATTAACGTGTGTGATTTTGTTGCTGCAGGTGATGAAGGCAGTAGCTCTGGCAGTGGCAGTGGTTGCTCTGATGGCTGCACCACAGAGTTCGTTTTTGTTGGAACAGAGGCTCCTGTGATTGGTGCAGACAGAAGCGATGAACGAGCAGCAGCCGCAGGCAAATCGCTTTCCTGTGGCCCCTCCCTACTGCTGGTGATGGCAGCCGTTGCACTCCCACTTTGGGCAACCCAGACTCGATGGAGATAATACATAAGTGTGTTGTAGTCACTGACTTTCATACTGTTACTTACAGTATGTTTAACAGCAAGTTCTACTGCTGTTCCCTCACTGAACATGTAGAACTTCCCGGAAACCTGTTGAGAATGGCTTACTGTAAGGTAGGACTGGAAGTGAGTGCAGTGCTGCATCCTGCTCGTCCTCCAAAGATTGCTCGGTGCCATCACTGAACCAGCTTTCACATCTCTGAAAAAAATGAAAATGTGGTCTTTTGAAAAGCTCCTCTTTTTAAGAAGTGCAACCATCTTGAGATGGTTCTACCAATGATTTAATTTTTTTTGTATGATGAAGTTGTGAAGACAATAACCATTTTATCCTATTAGTCTTCTCCCCCTCACACAAAAGGAGAAAGTCTTACGGTGTGCATGCGTGGAAATGATGTTAAGTGACAAAAAAAAGTGTATTATTTCAATGCAGGTGACAAAGGTTTGGATTGGTTGGTACAGGATTGTAAATTGCTAGCTGGTTTCTCGTTCGTCATGTCGGTGCGGCTTCAGGAAGCAGCAGTTGTTACAGCCACTTTATAGTTGCACATTTGATTATCTCTAAGAAAGTGCTAATGTACTGCACTACGAGAACTACTTTGCACAGATTATTTTTGTTGGCTTCATAAGTTTATAAAGCTACAGGAAACATTCACCCCATAGAGAAAGAAAAACTATATTTTCAGACCATTTAACTGATTGTATTGTACTTATAAACAGTTACAGTATGCGCTTCACTGGAAGGTACTGTAATGTAATATTACTGCTTTAGTTATCGGCTACATTTTTATAAATGTATCATTTGTTTTTACAAGTTAATTAAGCACAGTAAAATGAACAAAATATGTTTTTGCAACAATGCTAAGCCATTAGAATACAATTGCCTGCTCATAATGTTCAGTTTCCTGTTTTACTCTCTTCTATTTTGGGTAATTAACACACTGCTCCTTCTTATTTCTCAGAGGACTCAGATTAGATTACTGAAATTAGGTTTGAATATAAAAATAACTTCCCGTTTATTTTCTCTAATTATTTATGATTGTGGCATATTTTGTTACTTGACTTTGTTTTACCTATATTTTACATACCATGGGAGACCAAACATTGTCCAGTCCACTGAGGTCACACAAAGCCCTCTAACAGGCCCTATAGTTTATAATTCACATTTCATGATACCACACTGAAATTAGCATGTTCTTGTTTGGCCAGAAAAAACTCAACCACCACCCCTACACGCTACAGGTTGTGTAAGTGGTCATGTAGTCTTAGAGGACATGTACAAAGTCAGAAACCGAAAAAGAAGCAAGGTGCCAAGGTTGGAGGGCTCTGGCTGTAGCTCTAACTACTGTTACTATTGTATCTCCTTCAGGTTTTGACCTCTAAGGCTCTAGAGGCTCAGGGAGTAACAACACACTACAATGGCCGTGACATTGGGTCACACATAAAAGGCAGATTCCAGAGATGTGGGCATGCTGGTGAAACAAAAGGGGCAAATCTTCACTGTTACATAATAGAGGGTTTTGTGGCAGACACCCTCACACTGGAGTGTGCCTGGAGGATCCATACTCAATCATAAACACCTCAAGTAGTTTAAGTTTGCCAATAAGCAAGACTCAAACAAGGGGCTTCACCCTCAGACTATCACTGTAACAAATTACCAGCTGCTGCTTACAGCACAAGAAATGTGTGAAATGTGGCTGTTTCACGTAGCATACTAAACCCCGGCAAAACCAAGTTTCCACCTTTTTTGGTTACATAGTGTTAACAAAGTCTAGACCCATACCGCTCAAACTTTCTGTCAGCATCAGGGTCTGTAAAGAGGGTGTGTTTATATGGCTCACAAGAGAGACACAATGCACCACGGGAACCACAGCTGACCTGCAGAACACGTTGACCTCTGTCACCACATTCCCTGCAGAAACCTCTTGAGGAGGAGGTCTCTGAATAGCAGTCACTAACCAAAACAAGCATGACACAATTAAACCTTAATTACAGAAGATGATAGAACTAAAAAAAACTGAAGCTAAAAGAAAGATGATACTAACTGAAAAACAATATAGACTTACAAATAAAAATACTAAATTTTAATGCTGAATAATGAAATTGTGGCTGAGGAAAAAAATTGATGTAAAGTACCTGCATTTGAAGCAAGCATTATAGCATATGACATACACATAGACATAAGAAATAGTGCATGGCTTTCCAGTCTTTTAAGGAAAGATAACGGAATAATTCTCCTTGTGCCCTCTGCATCTGTAATGGTTTAACAGCTGAGACTGACATTACTGAATGAAAACATGCATTAAAAAGCATTTCCTATTGTGGGGTAAAGATAAAATGATGTAATATCTCTATCAAAATAAAAAAATTGCATCACAGCAGTAACATAATAACTGGTAATGGGATCAGTAATACTAAAATAGTAAAATAATTACATGAGTAACATACAGTTTAGTTAGTTAAAGACTGCAATGGTCTGGAGACCAAAGGAAAAAAGGACTCGCCAACAAAGTCAAGATGAAATAGTGTGAGATAATTAGGAAAACGGTACAGAGAAATGGTCCCAAGTAGAACAGTGGGAGACTCTAGGTTAATAGAATTAGTTGAGTGCTAAAAATAGCTGAAACATGTAGATGGAATGGTGCAACCTATTAAGACCATCATGCAATGGTCATAATAGAATAAGAGGAAATTATCTCATTGATGCTGTTGCTGTTTCAATCTTTACAGGACGCTGCCTGCGAGGTTAGAACACAATGATGCCTGTGAATCTATTCCGACTCTAGAAAAAAAGGAGATGGAAATTTCAACAGAAGTCAGTGAGAAAGCCTTCTGAGCCCTTTTGAGGTCAAAACATGTATGAGATACAGTGAAAACCTAACACAGATGAGGTGCACACACACCTCAGAATCTAAAATAGGGTTTACTCTGTTAGTCTCACTTTTCGCTTGGATATATTGGGTTGCTTATCTATCGGCCAGATCACAGTTAGCCTACCAACTGTTCTAAGGTGAGGTTAAAAAGAAAAGGTAAGTTGTTTCAGTTAGTCGGACAGAAGGTACAGGTGGAAGGCACCCGGCAGTAACTATTTCTAATGTGCTTAATACTGAATAAAATACATTGAAAGTAATAGGCTGTTAGACCCGTTAGAATTTACCCACCCATGGGTTTTAGGTAGAAATAACGGTCCATTACATTGGACCAGTGGATTAGTGAAGATTAAACTGGTAAATCAATTTTAGCTGCAGATGTTTTAACTCTGAAAATACACAGTAGCTACAGAAAGTATTCAGAATTCACTTTTTGTACACCGTCATGTAAATTTAATTTTAAATTCAGAACGTTACCACTGATTCTATGACTTTACTTTCAGCGGCATTGAAACAGTCCTTGAAATGTTCACAAAATGTATTTTGAAAAAATTAAAAATGAAATGATTTATTTACAGTATTCACATCCTAAATTATGGCAGCATGCAGTCATTTGCAAACTAATTGTTTTATTTTTCTTGGAGATGTGTCTAGAACTTAATTGGAATCCAACTGTGGCAAACTTATCAATCAGGCCATCATGGTGGCTGGAAAGAAGCCATTCTTAAGTATAAGGCTTATGACAATCTGCTTGGAGTTTATGCAAAGGCATTGAAAGAAGGGGTTCCGTATTCAGCTAAATACAGAGGTGCTTGAAAAAAACTGGTCCAGAGTCTGAGACCTGAAACCGGGTTGAGAGTTCTTCCGACATAACAATGATCCACAGCCAAGACAATGATGGAGTGTGTTCAGGACCAGTCCTTGAGTGATCTAACTACAAACCTGAAGATGTCAGTTCACAGACACTCCCATCCAATGTGGAAGGAGCTTGTCGTGGAGGCGTGAAATCTTGTGTAGGCTCAAAGTATAGTTTTAAAGCCGTAATTGCTGTACTAAAATCAGGATCTGAATAAAAGAGAGATTTTAGTTCACGACGTTTTCTCATCATGGGAAAACATTATCTGTTTATTATTAAATAAATAAACATAAAAATGTTAGACGCTCTGAATACTTTCTGAAGTGACTGTCTACACTTGACTTTTGAGAGTTCAACACAAATAGATTTATTCTTTTTAGAAACTGTTAAGTGCAACATATTGTTCCCTAAAACCACATTTAATTGCATATGCTCTTTGTGTTTTAGTGATAATTAGTGAACAGAATACATTCACCAAGAATTCACCAAGAGGAAAAGGAGGTTAAAAAGCTGCAGTCAATCCACAACCATAAATCCAGTTCGAGGTACTAAAAACACTGTGGAGACAGTGCTGAGTCTGGGTCATGAGTGAACCAGAGTGACTGGTGAAGTGTGTGTTTGTGTGTGTGTGTGAGTGTGATAATAAAGCAGGAAGTTGTCCATGTGACTTCAGCTGCTGACATTGTTTAAGCTCTGGCACTACTGCCTCCTCAGTGAGGCTCAACGACTATGTTTGTGAAATTGTAAAAACTCATCTGCAGCCAGACAAAGGTTGAATGCACCCCGAAAAGCCTCTACGACATCTGTGATTACAACAACAAGACTGTTGGAGGAAGAGACGGGGCTTTAGCGGTGTTTCCTAAATACGTGAGGAAAGAGAATCAAGACGAGACTGTTTCAAAAGTTGGTTGAATCAGTACAAACAACGTTCTCTCATTATGATGAGAGCAATGTTTGCCATCTCCCCATTGCCTTGTGTATTCTTCTCTGTCATCCTGACAAGCTATGTTACCCTGGTTGAACATACAGTATCATTGTCTGAAATGCTTCAGTGCTTCACTTAATTTGCCTGTGAGCCTTTTTTTTGTCCTGTTCATCCTCCCTGACATTTCAGAAACTGAGAAAATAGTGAAATTGTGGCTGGTTGATGAAGTTTTTTTAACAGAAAGTTTCGAACCGAACATGTTATGCAAGGTCTTCTCCGTTTTGATGTTAACCGTTTGCTGCACTTTTGCTAAAACATATGCTGTGAGTGTGGCACTGTTGTGATTTGCAAAGTCAGATAATTAAGGAGCACATTTTTGGAGCTGTCAGTGCACGCTGTTTAAAGTGTTTTGGGAGAACGGACGTTGATGGTTATACAAGCAGACATGCCTTACCATTTTTTAAAGGACTAAATGGATTGCTTATTTGGCTTTTGTTACACATTCTTGTATACAGAAAATAATACAAAGGTAATAATAAACATTTTATTAAAAAACGTTGTTCATTGTAGTTTTTTTGTCTGCATTAATTGTTTTTCAGAGGAAAATATGTGTCTTTGCTGGTAGGAAAGCTAACCCATCCATACATCCATCATCCTAAGCACTTGTCCTGTTAAGAATCACAAGAGGCAGGGCACAACCTGGACAGCTCGCCATTCTAACACAGAGATGGACGAACATTATTCACCTATCGGCAATTCAGAGTCACTAATTAGGCCTCCAGCCCTTCCGCATATCTTTTAATGGTGGAAAGAATCCAGAAAATTCACACAGGGACAGGGAGCACATGCAAACTCAATACAGAAAGGTACCTGGTCCTTGCAGGCTCTTCACAAGATTCAAATAGACACCAAATTTCAGACTTACTTTCTCAATCCATACAGCACATTTTAATTGATATGATAAAAACTAATAACATTCTAGGCTCAATATCACACCATCCTTTTACTGTATAAAATGAATGAACCTTAATAAAAACAGCCTTGTTTATTCCTTGTCTTTGAACATGTTTGAACAATTTCAATGCTAATTCTCCACTTTTCTCACCTGTATTTTGTTTCTGTCCTTTATTCTCGTTTACTCTACAAGGCAAAAGTAGAGGCCAAAAACCTCACACTCAACCTAAGAATAACCTGGGGGAGTTGGATTACAAAGAACCATTGTCAAAGCATTAAAAGAGTGTTCACTCACAGTACTGAAATGTCATTTTGTTTGTAAAGGGAACGCTGATATGAGACAAAGTGAAGGAAATCAGGAGGAACCAGCTTGTGTTTGCTTTCTCACCTATTAAACACGGAGTGATATTCATTGACAAATTAACTAAGATTTTAAGAAGTTTGCACAAAACATTTAGGTGACGGATCATCACATTCAACGAATTACGTTATTTCTTCAGTTGCAATGTTGATGAGTATATATTTTGTCTCATGACATTTCATTAAAAAACTATTATTGTATGCATACATTTCTATAATCTACTTGACTTATCATTATATTGTCCTTAAAACAAGTGTGTTATAGTTGCAATAAATAGCAGATTGCAGAACCTGAACTCAAGAAATGTAATAAAATGCAAACGCTCAGAGCACAAAAAGTGAAGATATTTTCTTCCCCACCAAAAGATAAAGTGAGCACAGTGGAGATTAATGCATTAACTGCTACCTGTAATCCATCAGACGTCAAACTTGGCTCAGTGTCACATTTTGTCAGGGGAGGCAGCAGACCGTCTGGCAGACAAAAAAGACAGAGAGACAAAAAAAACTTGCTGTATTCCCTTATTCAGTACATCTTATGAGGTCCCCCACACATCCATATATTAATTTTCACATGACAACATCAATGGGGACAACACGAAACAGCTTCACATCTGAACCAGAATTATTCATTATAATCCCTCTTTCTGTATGTACAATTATTTATGTGCTTCAATTATGGATAAAACAATGTGAAAGGGCCAAACTCCAGATGAAAAACAAGAAGTTTATGGATTGCAAAGAGAGAGATTATTATTTTTTTCTGTGGAATCCACTTGATAATTTTGGATTGCTCTTAGCAAAACCCCTGTGACCGTGAAAAGAACTAATTCAGTTTTGCTTTAGTGCTGCAGAAATACTGTACAGTATGTGTTGTAACTGCAGCTGTGCCATCTGATCTGTTGGCACACTTAAAGAATACTAATTAAAACCATTTATTATGCACTTTATCCTTGATTTTTTTATATTTTAACATCTTTCACAACATTAGAAATTCCATTCATTTGAGTATCTACTTGTAGTATTATATTTTGCATATATGTAATAAATAGCCAGCTGAGACAATATGAACATGCTGATAATCAAATCAAATTTAAAATGTATTTATATAGCACATTTAAATCAACCGAGGTCGATCAAAGTGCTGAACAATTTTACAAAGATAAACATAAAAAATCAACAGGTAAAAAGTTAAAAATAATAATACAACAAATCACATAACACTTCACAACATCAACAGGTAATCGTAAAAAACAATAATAAGTTAAAAATAATAATAATAAAATCTTTAACTAAGCACACTTGAAAATAGATACGTTTTTAGTTTGACCTTAAAAATATCTAGGGAAGCTGAGCCCTTAATCAAAAAAGGGAGACATGCTGATAAATACCATAGACGTATGTATATATGGTAAAGATATCATAAAGTAGAACTGTTATAGAGATCTTTCTGTCTTTCTTTCTCTCTACAGGGGTTTACAGTAACTCAGGTCATTAGTGAACCTTTAAGGATCTGTGATATGTATTTTTGGACAGAGCCAAACTATATTCTTGATTTCCTTTGCACTACGCTAAGTTAACCGCATTGCTGGCTCTTATTTTGTGATTTTGTGATGAGATATCACCAACAGTATTCTTGTGGTTTACACATCTTGCCCAAAGTTGAAGTAAAGTATTGAATACTTGGTCATTGTTTCTTTAAATAGAAACAATGACCAACAATGACTACGTTTTTCCTTCAGTATTTTTTTAGATCATCCACACATTTATAGTATATAGTCTATTATTACTTATAGCATATAGTAATTGCATAATTGCTGTATGGGTTTTCCAAGAATCAAATACAATGTACGGACACAACAGGAACACTATAATTTAATGTAACAATAGAACTGCTAATCACCATCTTCTCATATAGACAGCCTAACTGTGTCTTTTAATTGTCCTTCACAACTCATAAAACTCAGTGTTGCCTCTGAAAGTAGGGTGGTGACTGTAAATATTAAGGTCTGAGGACACTGTTAATGGATTCTCTGATGACACATTTCATCCAGGCACTGATTGTAATTGCTTTTTACACGACAAGTAATAGTACGAGGGCTTTAGAGACAGCGAAAGATCCCTTGAAAATAGAGACCTATGAAATTAAACCTTGGTTTTCAATTTTCACTCCCACATGGGTTGAGCAATTAAATGGATTCAACCCAGTACAATGTAATAATACATAAATAAGTTTCAAAGTGAATCTCAAGTATCCTATTCTCTCATGGACGAGTTTCTTTAAAAAGTTGTCTTAAAAACACTGTAGTTGTGCTTTAGAAAGTAAGACCAGATACATTTACCCCACTCACTCCTCATGTCTGCTCTTCATCTCAAAACTAACACTACAGATTCAGTTCACCAACACCCTCACATGGCTCCTAAGATACTGGTATGACCTCGGTCTGCAGTTTTTATTGCCAATGACTTTTTAGCTCCTACAACATTAAATTGTTTGCGCACTGCTTTGTGGTAACTGATATTATAAAAAGAATCTCAGTTCCATCTAACCTCATCAGAAGGCCTCTGCAATAATGTTACTTGTGCAAATGAGCTTCAATTTTGTCCCTTTTCATGCATTAGGAGTTTTCAAATGAATTCTCCCTCTGTCTCTCTGTGCTGTCTTTTTCTCTCCGGATTTAGGATAAAGACCGAGTTACACAGCATAGCAGTCCTAGATAGCGGAGACAGAGATTACCCTCCCTGATCTTTCTACAGACAAGAAATAGTTCTGTGCAAAAACCCTCCTAGGGGGTTTTTCCACCTCGGTACTGACAGACTGTACATTAGCATGCATCAGAGAAGAGAAAGAGAATGGTTTTACCCCTTTTGACCCACCGCTTGACTCTAGAAAGGGAGAAATCTAGTGAGCCAATGTGTGGATGTTAGCCTGTCACCATGCTGATCTGTACTGAAAAAAGAAAGAAATGTGTGCACACTGAGAGGCATATGGCTCAAGCACAAACAGGTAGAGCACAATGTCCTTTATTTTTAACTGACTACAGACAACTAAAACAGCTCAGTTCCCAAAACAGCTTGGCTTTGAAAATTCAAAAAACATTTAAAATATTAGCTGCCAGTTTGAAACCTTTTGTTGGGCACGTTCACGGATATATCCATAATGGGATATTATTAGACTTCCACAGCTTTACCAGCATGTAAATTGTTAATAATTATCCACGATGTACAATAAATGACAGCTTTAGATTACTGATTATTGTTTGTAAGCTAAAACTAGAAAGACTGTATTGCAGGTGTAAGCCTCTGCTAACCAATTACATTGTAGATTATATGATGGGTAGATGTACCTTTTTAGAGGTACATCTACCCATCATTTTGCATACAATTGTGAAAAATAGTTTCACAACACAATAATGCATTGAGCACAGTTCAATGCATTATCTGTAATAGTCAGGGTAAGTAAGTAATAGTAAAACCTCCTTTTGAATAAAAGGATTCAAAAGGAGGTTTTACTAAATTTCAAAACCCCAAAAATATGGACCCTTATAACTAACACAACCAATTGGATAACATCAGAATTCTAAATAAAATTTAAAAAACTCTAATTGTCTAAAATTATCTATTTTATTATTTAGTCATTTTAAACAGTATTACAGTTAAAGCTGAAAGAAATGTTTTAAAATAGTTTTAAATTACTTTTATCATTTTATCAAACATTTGGCCTGTAAAAGTAACTTGTTTATCTTCTTCTGTTTCACATGTGTCATGGATAATAATAATTCAGAACCTTCTACGTGATTTTCCCTCTGTGGGCTCTGATGTTTTGTGAGCACCATGTTCCCATCTGCACCTTTCTTAAAATGATAGCAATAATATCATTACTTGTAGCTAAAAATACTGCACCTCTCCAACCTCTGTCAAAGTGCCATTTCTTATCACGTTGGCTTTTGTTTGCTGTGACAAAGTCATGTTGAAAATGGCATCCAAAGCCCTAATCTAGTAAACGTCTCCCTGTATAAGCTGCTGCTTCGCTGCCTAATTAAGAAGCGTGAATAATGCATCAGCTTGTGTCATAGATGGAACTGGCAGTACGTCCACCCTAGATGCTGGGAGAGAATGTGTCAGACCTCACTCAGGAACTGATGTTAAGCGAGACACCCACCTTGCACCAGAGAACTATTGAAAAGAAACTGGGTGGAAATTGGAAGAAGGGGATATTAGGTGGTGGCACGCAGCAGAGGAGAAATATTAGGGAAGAGATTTAAGGACGACTGTCTGAAAATGTAAAATTTTAAAAGTTGGCTTGTCTCATAAATGGGTCAGTGGCCATGGGGATGGTCCTAGTGGCAGCCATGATTGTGTGAGCTGTGATAAGTAGGTCAGTAAATAAAATACACCTTCTTCTTCTTCTTCTTCTTCTTCTTCTACCAAAACATAATTGGTGCCACAGCTGTAGAATAGCCGATTGACAATTAACTTAATGATTCATTTCAGAGTTACTAGTATCAGTAAATGATGCCACATGCATGTTTTTAAATTATTAGTTATGATGCAATAATGAACTAATTTAATGTTTTAAGCAAGAAGGTGTAAACAAGGGGAGGATTAATTACATCTTCTCCTCCCTCCTTAACCAGAATGCATTTACTGCATGCGATTTTTCACATTTTAGGGATTAGTGACTCCCTGTGAGCCAAATTAGCCCTCTGGTGTGTGCCGCACGCACACTCTGCAAAATTGCAATGTGTGGCCAACGGCAGCTGACCTTCCAAGAGCTGACATAGGGCTAAAGACGATGAAGATTAAAATGAAGAAGACAACATCTTTTCTCTCTAGACTTCAAGGAAATGTCTTTGTACTACAAATTAAGGAAGTGATACTTCAGGAAAACTAAGTAGGATAATTACATTATAAATAATCTCATTGCCATTTTATGCTCTGTACTCATATTTGTTTCCTGACTTGTTATTTGAAATCTGATATTAATTTATATATATTTTATGTTTGTAGTTTTCAATTTTTCCTTTTTATGTTATCTGTGGGAGTTTCTCAGTTTCTCTGTAACTGCCCTAGATTTTGTTCAGTCAGACAGCAGGTTTACTTGACACCACAGCGCAGTACATCAAATAGTATTTTGATAAATGTTAGACCTGCACACATATTTCAGGGTAATTTATGGTCACTTATCCTCACACCTGATCCCAGTTCTCAGCTCGAGGCTCAGACTGCAACTAATTTAGAATTCAGGTCAAATTGGCAGACACCTGTGACTGATACTGAGGTAGGTGAAACATATTTAACTGACACACTATATAAGTTATAACAAAATATAGTATGTAAGGTATATCAGATTTAAAATATACTCATTCTATATAAGGATATTGTACATCTACAGTATTTATGAGAAGAAAAGAAAATAGTACTACAAATGTATAATGGTATATTGTTAAAATAAAAGTTCACCTTAGGAGAATAAGCTGTAAAAAAGAGTGAGGACAAGTATCAGAGTGATGAAAAAAAGAAGATGAGTGAAGGGAGGGAAGGGAGGAGAGGATTTATTGTGAAACCTGTGCTGTAGTCCTGTCTGATGATCTGGAAGCAGTGGGTGGGTGGGACAGCAGAAAAACACTATATTGATGGGACTGTTTACCACATTTTCACAGGAGAAAAAAAACACTGTAAGAAGGCACAGGAGAGCCGAGTGTGTGTGTGTGTGTGTGTGTCAATGAGCTGTGCATTCAGCTTAACATTAACACATCAAGAACTGGAGAATATACCTGTGGGAGAGCAGGGTGGCTCCGTTTGGTGCTTGGTGACACTGACTGTTTTCTCAGTGTCTGAAATTGAAAAATGAAATAAATTAATAATAGAAATAAGTGCAGTCATGAATAATTGCAGCTTCCTAACCTTACCGTTGGATCAGAGCCGAACGTTTTGTAAAATATACCTCTGATTATCCATGATGTCGCTGTATTTTTACACAGCGTGGGTCAACAGTAGCACTTGACCTTGAGCTTCACCTGTTGGCATCAGTACAACTGTTCTCTGCTTCAGTTCAAACCAAATTCAAATTATATTTGTACATGTGCTTACCTGAGCTTGGTAGACAGATGTGTGTTAGGTGTGTGTAGGAGGAATTTAAATGGAACCCCAGACAATGCTACACAGACCTGTTAGTAAGCTGAACACAGAGATGGACTCACTAAAGCCAATCTGAACATTTGCGAGATACATAAGTCATAGACACCTGGGAAAATACATTAAGCACACGTTACAGTTATGCTGACAAATGGTGACAAACACACAATTTAATGCAAATCTATCTGCTATCATGACATTATAAAAAATGCATCAAGGGTAGTGGTTAATTTCTTCAAGAATAATTCATCATAACATTGTCAACAAATCCAAGAAGACTAAAGCAACAATAAATTGTATCTGTTTATTGTAACGTCTATTAAATCCCTAAAAACACATTAGCAAGTGGCACCACAGCTACTGGGTGGCATGAATCTTCTTTGCAAAGAATATGACAATATTATTATCATCATTTTTATTAGTAGTAGTAGTACTAGTACTAGTACTAGTAGTAGTAGTAGTAGTAGTAGTAAAAAAGCAATGGTGTAGCGAGTAAAGTGAAAAACTGATAAACCACATGAAAATATATATATATATACAATATATCTACAAGATCCTGTATAATGACAATTCCATTTTTCCAGAAAACAGAATTGGCATCAACAATGTGGAAATAAACCTTATTTAGCTATGAATGACCTCACTCACGTTTTCCAACCAATTTATCTATTTGACTCATTCAAAGTCATGCCCAGTGTTCACAGTTAAGCTTTTGAAAACACTGGCTTCACTATGAACAACAATGATACAAAGCCCTGCCTGCATCTGCACAGTGATGATTAAAGCTCCTGTCTAAGTTGAGGCTAAACGTTAGCCACTGTCAAGGTCACGGTAATAATTTTGAGTGAAACAGAAATCTCTATGGGAATATGAAATTAATCTCTGTATACGTTTAAGCAGCGCTCAGCACTGTTCCTCTTAGCAGGTCCCAGGAGACTCTCTACACTGTGCAGAGATAAGACTCCAAAGACAACGGCTTGCACTTCATCTGAGGCTTTACCTCTGAGTAATTCTGAAGACACCGAAATATATTGTAACTGGATTCAACTAGTGCAACAGGAGCTATTCAAAGTGTAAGAAGTGAACAACAACCAACTAATATCTGCATTTCTAAACCTTTAGTTTAGACTCAATTTAGTCTTGTGAATATATATATATATATATATATATATATATATATATATATA
>JAUMTR010000017.1:9306428-9322316 GCA_032270685.1 Microctenopoma stevenorrisi
CAAGTTATCAAAATAGCATCAGGAAGAAGAAACAGAAAAGAAACAGTAATTACAAACAAAATTATATGTTTCAGGTGCAGAGACAAAAGCTGAGGATTATTACCACTGCATGTTAAAAGTGTTTCTTTTCTTTTCATTGCAGGTAACCAAGATGACTAAATTGCAGTTTAGATCTTATTATCATAAACACAAAACAGTTCAACCACAAAACAAAGCACCCAGGTAGCATCATTGCTGTAAACAGGTTGGTGACTGTGAGGTTTACATGATCACTGTAGACACTATTGGCAGACGTCAGTCCAGCTGAGTGTGGTGAAGCGCCCCAAGAAGCATGTTGCAGGTTTATTCATCAATGCCTGTATCAACAAAGACCAACTCCAGGTAATAGACATTGGCTAAACATTTACTAACTCAAGAGAGCATGGATACAAGTTTTTTAAATGCAGATGGTGCTGGTCAAACCTCAAATGAGAACTGAAAGAAGCTGGCCATCGTGAACTGTTGTAAAATCTTTATTTTCATCATTTTATTTTAAAAAAGTAATAACGTATCTTCTAACATATATTATAGACTTGACAAAAAATATACATCTCTTTCTGATTAATTATCCCCATTTGTTTTGTTATAAAGTGATTTATACTGCAGAACAAACTATTTTAAAGCCTTGAGAAAACATGAATGTCAGGATTACATATCTCAGCAGGCTTAGGGACACATGGGGATCTCTGAGAAATAGCTGAGGGTTGTTACTCGGTTAAAGGATGGTTAGGCTGCTCTCAAACTTAAAGCCACTGTGAGCCTAACCAGGAGCAAGCAAAACAAAATGGATGGTTGACAACATATAGCCTCGGGATAAGGCTGGAAAAACATGTTGAGTTACAGCATAAACATAGTTTATGACTATTATAAACACAATCCGAAGTACAAAGTAATGCAGCAAAATTCATCATAGTTAGAGGCAAACTGTCGCTTCTGTATTTCTTTTCCATCGATTCACAACATTAGACTCACTGATGGAAAATTGTCAAAATATATTAAACTGAAAATTCACTGGTAATGATCACTGCAAACATTTCATCTATCCCACTATGGACAATAGAGTAATAGTGAGTGTCTTAGGGCAAAGTTAAACCAGGAAGTTATTCTGTAAACTTTGCCTTTTGATCGCTTCTTAATTTTCTCTTAAAATGAAAGTTTTATTATCCTGGGGGAAGGTTTGTTTACATGTCTGATCATGTCACTGCTTGTGTTCTGGCCAATTTTAAGTACTGTGTTTCAGTGTTCAGCTGCCTCTCAAGACGTTCGATTAGCTCTGTGGATATAATGACCAATCCAGCAAAAGGAAATTTAGCCCCAGCTGCAATAAATGGTTATGTTTTTTCATGCCAAGAAATGATGTGAGCCATAATAAACGTATGTGTATTACACGAATGTTGAAACCAAATCTGTTTCTGACACACTGTGGTGCCTGCAGGATGACACCTGTCCGGATGTGGATGCTGTGATCACTGACATCATCAGCAGCAGCATCTGGCAAATATGTAGCCATACTAATCTTGTAAGGCATCAAACTGAACTCTTCAAGTACAGGAGAACCAAAAAAAACTGACATCTATACTTAGCCTCAAGACATATTTGTACCTGTTTCTGCTGCCTGTTACCTAGTTAGAGACTCTTTAACAGTGTCGCTAACACAATTCTTCAAATGAAAGTAGCTGTGATGCTGTTTGTGCCAGCCTGTGGTGGAACTGGTTTGGGGCAGTCTTGTTAAAGAATTACATTAAGGTTCTTTATCAATGACATTTGGGATTCTGGGCCCAAATTAAAAACCTTTTTATACAAGATATTAAATTCAAAGCATAGAAATTGCTAGTGCAATTATTTTAACATGTATATTTTTTAAACCTTGAGACTGTAGCTGAAAAAGCTCGGAGATGGTTCAGATGTTCCAGCAGCCATGACTTCATCCGGTTAAAGGTCTCTTGATCTTTAAGATAGACTAATGACAACAATTATGAATTTAGGACAACTGCAGCGTGATTAAGGTTGCAAAGTTTGTTAAAAAATAATAATGTATGACCCAACAGAGTACCTGAGGAGATTATACTTACATTTCAGCTGATTAAATCGAGAAATTAAAATTCAACCTGAACTTTGCATTGCTTTGTTCCACATTAATAATGAGAGCAAAACCAAATAACCACAGGCTACACACACATATAAAGTACAGATTAATTGTTATATAGCCTAATAAATTAATATCAGATCAACATGGTAGTAATGTCTACACCATTACAGTGATTACAGTATATATGTGGTATAAACTGCACCCATACGGCAACATCTCTATTGACCTTTACACTGATCTATAGAGTTTACAGTAGCAGCTTTAGCTTTTCTATTGAATATGTCTATAGTGTGTGTGTGTGTGTGTGTGTGTGTGTGTGTATAACAAATATGTCAAAAAGTCAAAAGAAGCAGATCATTTTTGTATATGCACACAATTATTTCCTAGAATGGTAAGGGAAGAAGTGGTGCTTTAACTCTGTGGAGATTTGTGGAGTTTTTTATTAAAATTAACCTTTTAGGTTGACTCATTCACAGCATCTGTAAAATATTCTGTGCAGAGTGCACTAAAAAGTGATATGTATAAGCAAATTAATCATACTTAATAATATGTGCAGAAATAGAATAAAATTATTACCAAACTTTAAATATATACTTGTAGGTCTTTTTAAATGGTTGTTATAAATAAATCACAATTAGTTTTAATTAACTGACTAAAAATAATCAGTATATATCTTCAAAGATAAGTCATATGGAATTTACAGAAGCCATTTTTACACAATGTATTCACTTCTACCGCGTCCTGCAACGTGTGGAAGTCATTCTCCATTACATAATGGTCCACGGGCTCTTTCGTGGATTAAGTCTTGAAAGTTTCATGCTGCAAGAAGGCAGCTGTTACAAGGCCAGGAATATATGTAAACAAGGTAAAATCAAGATCCAGATGGCGCCTGTCAGTCTGACACTCCAAGACCTGCCCTCCATTTCTGAATCATCAGCAGGTGGATGATCACCGGTCACATCTGGACTCACTGAGGAGAGAGCAGAAACCAACATGCCAGTCAAAAAGGAGAATCATTAAAAAATATATAACATCATGGAAGACATGTTACAGCTTGAAGAGTGATATCAGATCAGATCAGAAAATGAAACCCACATACAGGATATACGTACATTTCCTTTCTCTGTTCTTTTTGTGGAAATTGTCAGCTTTGAATCAAATCATCAACCCTTAATCTGGGTATTAGTGACTGATAATGAACAACATGCAAATAAATAAACAGTAGAACCTTTTTAGAGTCATAACTTCTTCCTTGGCTCATTAGCTCTTGCTAAAGGAAAGGTCACTTTTATGCAACTTTAAGTCCTGATTACAAACTGAAGGAACTTGAATGAACCCCAGTATAAATGATTCTATCAAATATACACTTATGAAGTGCCTTAGAGACAGATATGCCTAATCCCATTCTTTTTGTATTATTATTTATTTATAATAACTATAACCATAATGCCTTGCACATCTTTCACAACTGCAATGAATTAGAGCTCCCAATAAAGCATTAAGGGAATCATTTTCATCCCCTATTTATAATTAGCTGATGCCGCTATGAAGCACCGTCAGCCTGCATCACTTTCCCCTGGGTGCAGCAGAGAGCACCTTGGGTGCCCCTTTGTGTCAACAGCCATTGGAGCAATTGTTCTGAGGTATTAGGGCTCAATGTATACAAGGTCATTAGAAACTACACCCACTTTCTTTTCATTTTAATATCTTTAGATTCCAGTTGTGAGTCTCAGAAGATGGTAATTCTGATTTTAAAAAAAGACTTTAGGACTGAAGATCGGAACAGCTACTAAGAGTTCTGTGCGCTCAGAAACATATGGTTTCAATATTTAGTTTTACCAAAAGAGATACTAAATATAGAGAATGGTACAAAATGCAACAACGGCCAGGATGAACATAGCTGACCACTAGGCTATGATGCTACAGTATGTAATGTTACAGTACACAGCTATCATATTAATTACTGGCATCTGGAAGGCATCAGCATGTCCATGTCTCTGTGCCTAGTTAGAAGAAGAGGAATCATTTTTATTATCATTGAATAAATTTGTCTATGCTGGGATTTGATCCTGACACCTTTGCTTCCCAGTCTGATGCTGCCTTTATCAGTGCTGCAGAAATACAGTATTTAACATCCTTACTTGAGTTCCGGCATCAATACGCCAGAGCTTTACATGCTCATATCTTTAATAATGGCTGTGTTTGTTTGAATCAGTGTTGCTGTTTGTGAGTGTGTGTGCATGTGTTTCCTTGTACTTGTAGGGCTGTTTTAGGGTTAACACCTGGGAATGCATAATGTCATTGAGTATCCTCACAAGTATAGTGAGACATGACCGTTTGTGTGTGTGTGTGTGTGCGTGTGCGTGTGTGTGTGTGCGTGTGTGTGCGTGTGTGCCCAATTATCTGGGTAAATTAACTGTCATGTTATGATCTTGTATATATGTAATTTGTTGTCAAGCCTTGCTTACAAACAAGATCTTGTTCTCAGTGTCCTGATTAAATAAAGCTTAACAACATACAAATGATGTTTTAAGTGATGCTATTGTCGTTATGATTATAAAGAACTCAAATTGTGCTATTCTTTATAACTGTGTCATGGTAATAGGTAACTAATGCATTACTAAACTTAGCCTAACCCTCTGGCTCAGTCACATTCTGACTCCTGAAACTGATTTATGAGAGGTGCATATGCATTCGACCAAGGCACAACTGGAAATAAATAAAAGAAAAAATATGTTAAAGTCGTTAAACAGAACATCTTATTTAACCTTCACATTAAATTAAACCAAAATTTCCTAGATTTGAACTAAAACCTTCCCATCAGACCACACCTATGAAACTGCACCTTCTCTGCAAAAGAT
The DNA here is from genome assembly GCA_032270685.1 of Microctenopoma stevenorrisi. Lineage (NCBI taxonomy): Eukaryota > Metazoa > Chordata > Actinopteri > Anabantiformes > Anabantidae > Microctenopoma > Microctenopoma stevenorrisi. The sequence continues at coordinate 9,311,418 of JAUMTR010000017.1, forward strand.
ATCAATTCCGACAACTGCACCACACCACCTGTCAACATCCATCTTACTGTTTACATCTCTTTGGAGCCCTCAAGTGTTGAGGGGGAAAATTCAATGTCATGTCCTGAGTGAAATAGTGAGTCCTATGTAGGCCTGCTAATGTTTCCTCAGGATAACTCAGACTTCATTCTGGTTCATCCCTGCAGGGAAAGAGGGAGGCTGAACCCCAATGGATGACCAGCTACTCCAGGACTTTCCCGTTTTCACTTAGGGCCAAGGGTCATAAGTCTGTCACAGGCGGGATTACTCTAACCTAGACCCTTTCAGAGTCTATTAAGGCCCCGTTATCAAACTTCGTCTTACTATAAAAAAATAGGACCGGCTGCAGAGGCCATTTTCGTACTTCAAGGACTTCAGTGAATGCAGCAGAAACAGCACAACATTTACGTGTTGCTACAATGGTTGAATTTACCATTAAGGATCATGAATCTAATCTAACTTTAATTATTACAATATTCACAAATAAACGGTTTACCTGCATGTAAGGGCACATATATGAGCTACCAATGAAGCATCTGAGTGTAGTCTAAAATTAGCTTTATTGATTTACTGCAGGAGTCCCCATGACAACTATTTGAAGGTATCGAGCTCACAGCTAATCCGACAGAGTTTTGCGCTCAAGAGCACTGAACTTCAACAACTCAATCAGTTCTTCTTACCGAAGCTTCATGGTTTGAGGTAAAGCAAAAACAAGCTGTAGACAAAATGACAGAATTTATCTCTGAATCCTCTCTGAAGTGAAAATAAACTTTTATTTTAAAGTGTACAAGAAACTCAAAGTCATGGATGACTTTTGACTGAAAGGAAAGAAAAAAAGGGATAGATAGGAAGAAAGATATTTTAAAATAATTTAAATGGCACTGAAATTAACAGCTGTAATATATTGCATATAAAATCTAACCTATATATGCCGTGTAAATTCTACTACTTAAGTAAAACAACAATTTAACTATATAATATACACATATATATATATATATGTATATATATACACACAGATACCCTAAAAAAGGCTTAGAAAGAGATCAAAATTAACCTTATAGAAAGAGAGAGAGAGACAGAGAGACAGAGTGACACAGAAAGAAATGACGTTTCTGCTAAGTGGACTGGAGGGTCATTGACATGAGCCCAGAAGGGCCACTGCCTCAATACACATTAATGGGTAAAATAATCACACTTTAAAAGCTGACACCACTTCATTATGTGACGTTATCAGAAGCCAAAGGCAGAATGTAAACCATCTTAGGGAGTTTGAACTACCAAGAAAAAAACAACAGCATCCATCATTTCAGCAAAATTTAGGTGACAAAGATCTCGAGTGGCCACAGAAATTACGTCTCTTGTCTGTCAGGAGCCAATGAGAAAATCAAGTAATTACCTTCTCAGCACAGGGAGGAGGTTGGGACACACTGTTTGTTCTTGTTTTCCAACTGCGGGCTCCATTTCACCATGATATAATTTCCTAAGCATCTCCCTGTGCTTATTGTAATCATGACATTAACAAAGCAGTGGTTTTAACAGTTGGTATTGGTTTTGGAAGACACTTAAACTTTATCATGACTGTACCCTTAGTCATTCTTTTCTACTTGTTTTTGCCACTTTATCATGTTTAATGGCACAATCTAATGTAATTCAATGCACCAGCCTTACTGTACTACATAGAGAATACATAGAGATGATCAGAAATACCTCCCCATTTAATGCAGTATAGTAAAAAACACATCACTGACTATGACCTCTGTGCTCAAACATTGAATTTAATTACCATCCCCATGTCAACAAAAACACAATATTACTTTACAGTAGAATTTATGGCATAGCTGTCATATTGGATTGCAATACATTATAGGGATGTACCGAAAAAAGGGCCCCTAAGTGTACTTACTATTACGTCATGTGGATGAGATCTTATTTAACATTACATTACCAATCTCTATTCTTTTTATGGAGCACTGAGTATCACCCAGAATGTCAGAGGTAATAAAGGCCCAATGGCCACTTTACATTAGCGGGTTTGTTTTAGGACACTAGTAAATCTCACATGCAAGCACGATGACAGATGAGAAAAGACTGAAGGAGGACAAATTAGGATGCAGATTAGACGGCGCTTCTTCGAGATTAAAGATTTTCCGATGCAGCAACCAGCTGTGCATTACAAATAATCTTTAGAATTCTCAAATTTACATGTAAGCAATTGGTTTTTTTTCCATCTGGCACACAAATACTTAATTACAAACAGGCATGTTACATAATATCTCACATACACATACAGTGGCTTGCAAAAGTATTCGGCTTTAGTATCCCCTTGAACTTTTCGCATTTTGTCACATTACAGCCACAAACATGAATCAATTTTATTGGAATTTCACATGAACGACCAATACAAAGTGGTGTACACGTGAGAAGTGGAACGAAAATCATACATTATTCCAAACATTTTTTACAAATAAATAACTGAAAAGTGAAGAGTGTGCGCAAATATATTCAGCCCCCTTTGGTCTGAGGGAAGTCAGTTGCCCATAGACGTTGCCTGATGAGTGCTAATGACTAAATAGAGTGCACCTGTGTGTGATCTATTGTCAGTACAAATACAGCTGCTCTGTGACGGCCTCAGAGGTTGTCTAAGAGAATATTGGGAGCAACAACACCATGAAGTCCAAAGAACACACCAGACAGGTCAGAGATAAAGTTATTGAGAAATTTAAAGCAGGCTTAAAAGATTTCCAAGACCTTGAACATCCCACGGAGCACTGTTCAAGCGATCATTCAGAAATGGAAGGAGTATGGCACAACTGTAAACCTACCAAGACAAGGCCGTCCACTTCTCACGTGTACAACACTTTTTATTGGTTTTTAATGTGGAATTCCAATAAAATTGATTCATGTTGTGGCTGTAATGTGACAAAATGTAGAAAAGTTCAAGGGGGCCGAATATTTTTGCAAGCCCATGTATCGAGTATTGACTAACTGTGGTGCAGTTATTATAAAACATCATCACTGCTGAATCCTCTGGCTATAAGTAGGTTACTTTTATGAATGATAACGAGAGTCCAGATGAAGGAGCTTATCATCCCTGTAATAGCACAACTACATCCTCAATATAATAACCCAACAGAGTAATGTGTCTTGTGCAACTGACATATCCAAGGCCAAAGGAAATTTAGATGGCAACAGCTAATGGCTGAGAGGAGCATTAATGGTCTTTTTGGATCCATGTATAACAGGAAACGTTCTTAGGAACGTGCTGCAGTAAGGACGTGTTAGTTAACCCTCAGCAGAGAGGTTAGGATGTTTGAAAAGGTGCTTGGTCTGAAGAGAGACATAGGTCTGAAAGAGAGCCTTACAACTGAAGTTAAATCAATACAAGCTGATTTCTGAGGACTTGGACCAACGATGATCAATATCACACTAACTGCACTAGGAAAAACAGCTAACATCCGCAGTGATGGGAAGTGCCTTTTGTGTGAGATAAGAGGGTCAGCCTTGAGAACTTCATATGCACATCCATAGTCTCTCTGTTAAAAAAAACTTATTACAGTCAATTTAGCAGTTTGATGACACACGTGACATATTTCTGATGATGTTTTATCATTTTATGTAGATTCCTCCAAGTTCATTATCTTAATGAGTATCTTTTGACAGAATATTGTTTTTTGGGTTACATAGCCTCATGTCTCCTTATCGTGTTATGCTTTATGTGTATCAATGTAAATTACGCTTTGCTTGGTTATTTTGCTTTTCAGAATCAAACAGCCACATTCTGAAAATATTTGGGCCCTTCAGCTTGTTGTTAACTCCTGCCTGAGGTGGGAGCTTCACCACCATTTAACCATTATTGATTTTTGTGTTATTTGACAGCGTTATTAGACTGCCTGCTGCCAGAAATAAACCTGAGTATTGAACCTGAAAAATATTCTTTAAAGGCTGGTGTGAACAAGTAAAGTTATAGGGATTATACCAGCATTATATTAAGAAGTGAAAGCAAAAAAGGTCTAATTTTCTCATCGTCCTTTCCTAATGGTTTCTACATAATTTGATGGTTAGGCGGTGAGTAAGTACGAACCCAATACTCAGACTGAAAAGCTGAATTTGGGATACATTTGAATCCTAAATAAGAATCCTGCATTACCACAGTAATGGGTGACAGTTTTGTAAGCTGTTCCCTTCTTACACCTCTTCATTAGCTTCCTTAGTGTCATCACTGAAAGCACAGCGTGTGATTACACAATTGCCAAATTGTATGTAGAGGTTTCTGTTCAAGCTGTGGCAACAGCTTTTTTGCAAAAGCAGATGACGCTTCTGCAGCGATTTTGTCGATGTGAAATTAAAACAGATAACAGAAGAAAGAGGGAAAAGGCGTGAATGCTAAAGCCTGGGAATCTATTAACATTTGGAAGTGGAATGAAACACACAAGACAATGGGGAAAAACACTTGCAGATGTTTGATAAATCATGCCACAAATAACAATTATGTCTTCTGTGAGCAGCTGTTGTTGATAATGATGATGCTAATAGAAGTTGTCTGGCTGGGATGTTGTAACTTGTGTGCTATATTGTTGTCGTCACTACACTTTCTTAGTTGTTTTTGAAGCGTTGGATAAATATATGATTTTGTTGTGTGTACCAAAGTATATTGGCCAAAGGCACTCAGATTCTTTCATGAGAGGTCCGCTTATAAATGTTCTATATGGGCAGAGGTCCTGCACAATGCCAGCACACACAGAAAAGAATAAAAGTCAAGAAGTTGATGAGACTGTAACAAAAACAACTCCCAGCAGCCCACAATGTAACTTAATGTGAACTATACACAAAACTTGGTGGTTTGAGTCATATCTTTATTATGAAGGCGCATTCAGTTATATTCTACAGAAATACATCCACACTAATTGTAGGAAGACGTTCTGGTTTGGATTGATTTCCTTCTTAGTCTAAACCAGGACCTCACTCCTTTCTTTAAGACGATCTGGTATATGCTTTTAGTGTGACTTCATGTTTGGTCAAAAACAACACAGTCAGTGGGTGCCGCACACTCTTCTTCCCGACCAATAACAGCAACAGATCAGTCAGTACATGTAAGAAGCTGCAATTATCTTATGAGCATTTATCAGCCACATGGTATCCTCTCACCACACTGACCTTAAAAACACATTTTTCCTTTGGCATGTTAAGATTTCATTCAAATATTCATTTTATTCTGGGGAAAACTGCAAAATTCATAAAGGTTCAGAGAGTTTATTGTACTTAGTGTAAACCAACAAACCTCTGACCCTGAAGTCTAAATTTCTAACATGTATGGCCTTTGAATCTACATTTGATTCCTGTTAAAGACCTATAACGGATGTTTTAGCAGATATTTTTATTGCATTTCTTTCACATTTAAAATGGTCCTTACTGTGGATGCTCACCCGTTGTGATGCTAACTTTACAATGTTGTCATCCTTACAGGGGTCGTCATTAATCTTGGTTATAATGGCCTCTAAAACAGGAGCTTATATCTGGAGTTTATCTTCATTATTTGACATAAAGAAAAATGTCTTTGTCAGAACAGGTGCGTCTGTACCTTCTCCTGTTCAAATGCATAAAATGGTGTATGCGGTTGTTACGTCTGCAGGGATGATGTTTGTGCAGTGTTACCCTGAACATGTTTTACATCAGTCACACTAATCGTCAACATTTTTGTCTAGCGCTGTCGTTTCAAAAGGCCATGACCATGAGAACATCTCTACTAGAAACATGTCACTTTTTATGATGACATATACTGCCAATAGGATATGCAAAATTATTCCTGTCACCCTTCATCCTGTATACATACATGCAGACACATGCGTGCTTGCAGTGCGTGTTGCTAAGCTTGTTAAAATGAATTTGAATGATCAGTGTATTACCCAATCTGTTCGTGGCATACGAAGCATGACAAGCAGGAGAAGTGTAAATAAAAAGACACATGCATATTTCTGAAGCAGTTGTTTTCCTCCAGCATTGTTTTGTTTACACAAGACCGAGATCAACAGAGGAGAGAAGCTAAATGAAGAGAAACCACCTGAGACCTCTTGGAGAGAAGGCTGAGTGCTCCCATTCTCAAACAGAACAATTTAATATGGCTCTGCACTGAAGACGGCATACCCATTCAATTAGATTCAGCCGCCCAGAGAAAACAAAAGCATAAACTCTTTACCCACAAAAATCATATCATTTTTCACAATTTAATTCATCTGCATCATCTGTGCAATTACAGTTTAATGAATAGTCAGTTTGTGATGACTGATACGCCACGAATTCCGCTTTCTTGCATTCTCCTCTGTTTTTCTTTTGACACAATCAGGATGTGTCATGTGTATTTTGCAGCTGCCATATGTGATTACTCTATAGCAGAACCACAAGAGGAGGAAAAGCAGAGCATTCATAGACCAGAATCAAAATCTGAACCCAAAATCACACACTGCCAGTGAATATTAGCCTTGGTAATTTGTAGCACCTGCAACACAAAGTGCAGCACACACACAGTCACACAAATTAGGCCACTTACATCTCCTGATACTAAAGATATTGAGAAATGTGAAATAAAGTTTAATTAAAGATTTTTGAATAAGAATAAAGGAGATTATTTGTTGACTATGTTCAGTGGCTGATAAATACATACTGGGGGCACTAGTCAGCATTTATGACAGCAGGTTAGTGTGTGTGGAACTGATTCAAAAGTACAATCTGTGTGCTCATGGGAATGAAGGGAAATACAACATAGCACAAGCACACTCCACTCAAGTGTTTTCACAAGTTTTTAGTTTTTTCTAGTAGCAGCACAGAAAAGAGGAGTACATCAAATTTTGGCAACAGACTATAAAGGCGAGTGATTGGTTGAAGATGTTGGCAATGAGAAAAAATACAAACACGATTCCAACGACATCACATTAAAATATAATAAGAGCTCAAAAATAAAGACTCTCTCTCTACTTCTCTCCTAAGGAGCAATGAGTCACAGTTCTGTCAAGAGATGGCTGAAATATGTAATGTTGAAATGACTGCATTTTATTTGTCTCCTTACTGAAAAGCAAGCAGAGACTGGACAGGCTGGTAAACAACAACATGCTGTGTTTACCGACAGCACGTTACATGACTGCGTAGTGAAGATAAAACAACCCTGCCATCATGTGCAGTTACGTAGTACGGCTGAGGAAGCACATTAAATCACATGAATATAACATTTGAGCCAGTCAAACAAAAGAAAGTGATCAGCAGACGTCTGTGCAGTAAGGGGTTGGAATAACTAAAACAGACACGCTTGCTCTTGTAATATAAAGATCATCTTACACTCCCGTAATGGTTCAATCACCTTGAATCAGGTCAAACTGCCTTTGGTCTGATTTAATTTACCACCTGTACTTAAAGCTGAAGTATTCCAAATGTCTGGTCTGAACTCCAATAAAACCAGCATCCATCCTGTTTGTGCAATTATAGAGAAAAGCAGGATCAATGGAATCTAATTTAAGGCAGGAGCATTATTCTAAAACACAGAGCCCAGAGCATCTCTGCATGAAGCCAGCAAAATGATTAAGTGCCTTGGTTATATCCTGTATGGCTCTGCTGCACATGCCACAGTGAGAGTGTTCCTGTCCTGGATCCCATCACCCCAGCCTCTATTACATCCTCAGAGCAGTCAATACTGGGCTCTGACCGCCAGTCAGTCACTCTCAGGTTGCACACGCAGGCAGAATACAAATCAGCTTGGAAAAGTCAAAGCTCTGCATTCGCGCTGTATCCACACCTTTTATCTTAGCAGGCAAATGTTTGGACAATACTGTTCTCACACCTGTATTCATGAATCGAAAGACTGGGCACAGAGCTGTCATGTAGTCAGTAAGTATAAGGTCAGAGGGAGATGTGTGGTAATATCCAAATCTTTCATGCATTATTGACCAATATTTAAATAAAATGGGAAATGTTACTCACTACATTCTTCAATGTAAGAATAATAAATGACTTGATCTTTTCCCATGTTCAGTGACTGCAATGTAGTATCTACTAAGAAGAATTTAGCTAGCAAAAGCAGAAGGAAAAAAAAAGCCTCATTTGTTATGTTCAGTCTTGGCAAGTGATAAAAGACAAGCTGAAAACAACCCCGTTAATATTGTATCAGATGGAGTCAGAGAAAGTTAACACAAAGAGAGGATGCGTTAAATGTTTTATGTGCAGTTTCTTTTTTTCTACTGAGGAAAACAAAACATACAGGCCTGATCAAATTGACATGTTCTGGTAAAGGTCTTTGTAAACTGGCCCTGCTCAAACCTCCCCTTGTTTTTCTTTACCAGCATCAGCTCTTATCCTCATTCTCCACTGAAGGCAACTTCATGCAACAGCAAACTAACCACCTCCGGCACCACACAAACAGGACAAGGTCATTTGGATTTTTATGCCTGTGTAAAGATAGCTTCTCTATAGGATGTTGGTATTAAAGCCTATTTTTCTTATGAGCGGTTGAGTCCACAACATTTGTTTGCGCAGGTAAAAACTATTTTGCTCATTAGACATTTAGTGTGTGTGGTTTAGCTGTGTCTTGTTGGTTTTCTAGGGGCATTGTGAAACTATTAAACCCCAAAAAATAACTTTATTTTATAATTAACTTTATAGAAATACATAAGTAAATATTTAAAATTATAAACTAAGCTTTACACAGGCTTTCAGGGACGGCCGTTCTGTGGCTGCATGAGTTACACTCACTGTGTGATTATAAATGTCTTTTGCAATGTTATGTATTATATTATTATACTGTTACAGTTTCATATGATGATGACGAGTATGATGTGGAAATGCAAGTATATAATTTCCCATATGGCTTTATTTGTGGGGTTTGTTGACTGTGAATGAGAACCAGGGGGGCGTACTACTCTTTGTTCCAGCCTCGCATCATTATGTACGAGTTACATGCTGAGCTCAGCATCAGCAACCAATAGGAATGAATGTCTCCCACTTTACATTGTGTACACAGTAATCACACAGTCAAAAAGAGCTGATTAAAGAAGGAGGTAATTCCTAAGTCAAGTGGAACACCATCGGTTCAACAGGTTTTAATGAAACACCTTGATCAAGAATTATTTCACAGTTTGAGCAATCAGCTCATGTCGGCTTCATAAGTAATGAGATGTTTTCCTAAAATTATACCTCAAAGGTGGCTCTTTTTTAAACAGTGTAAAGACAGTCCTCTAATAAGCGTGATCACATCATCACCACCACATATTACTCTTTTCAGACAACACAATTTGCATAATAAGGGTTTTGAATTTGCACTGTTCTCTCTCTTATTAACCTTCCATTAACCTTTAGATAAACAAAGGCAGCTCTGAGCATTATTCCCTGGGATCACACACCAAAAGGTTGGCCCAAATTCATCAGACCAGCTGTGGAATTGCTTATGGGCGATTAGGCCACTGATAGCAGCCTGCCTCACTGGAGATAAAGATCTCATAGAAACTGCTCAGCAGCAAAGACGGTATAAAACAACTACAGTTTTGTTTGAGGCTAGATGTTCTCCTGCATACATTTCATTTGGGGATTTATAGGTGAACAACTTTGTTCAGAAGTCCCTAGTCCCAATAATGAATTTATGAATTTTAGGTGTTCTGTGCTACACTGTAACCCTGTTTACACCTGGTATTAAGATGCATGTGGAGCAATCAGATCACAAGTGGTCAGTACTGAACACCAAACGGGCTATATGCCGATGACTCAAATCACATGCTGAGGTGTTCTCGGTTGCATTTGACCACATCTCGTTTGTAGCATAAAAACCAATGTCCAAATAAAACTGGCCATTTATGCAAATACATTTGCATTTCATTTACATTTCATCTTATAGCAGAAAAGGGATATTGGCTATATATGTGCACAGTGCTGTGTCTTGACCGTACACTGATGATCCGATCGCAGAAGATGCATCTCAATACCAGCTGACCTCAACTACACCAGGCTTATTACTGCGCCCTGAGGTTGGAGTGCTAAAAACACTCACTGATACTTGATGGTTAGTGTTTTCCCCCAGTGGCCAAGGTGCTTCCTACTTAAGCATGCAAAAAAGTTAATAAATAAATAAAAAGAGAAGAGGGCATGTGTGTTTCTTTTTATAGAGTAACACATTTCATGCTTGATGTAACATGTGCTCATATTTTAAGCTACTATTATTTGCAATTATATGCAAATCCTACGGCTTTGAATATAAATAAGTATTTACTAGAATTGCATTTTATGTCTTAGCACATACAAATGACTACAGTAGCAAAGGCTGCTGACACTTGATCATTAAGTCCATAGATTGTATAGCTGGTACAGAGGTGAGTGTCCTTCAGTGAGTGAAGGCGGATAAGTGAAAGCTGTTTCCTCTTGTCTTTAATTTAATCTGGGACTCATTTTTTACAGAAGATTTTTCTATTACTACAAATGACCACCTGAAAAGGGACAAATTTATTCGCTGGCGCACGTGCTAATTGCGGATTAATGTTGTAATTCCCCATAGAAATTATGTTCGTACCCAAGAACTCTCCAATGGACGTTAGAATCTTGAAATTGATGGATGTGACTTGGGTTTATACAAGGTTGTTCATTCCGTAATCATCTATGATAAACTGAGAAGTGTCAATTTAGATATCTACTCGATGCAATTTGTAGAGTAGTCCCACTTTTAACATGGTCATATAAAGCGAACGGTGTCCTTTGATATTGTCGTATCTTGGTTCATGTACATGTAAGTAGGTCTTCTGAAAGAAACAATATAGTCTTATATTTGCCAAGGCTTCTTTGTCAAAGAGTGTACCAAAAATGTTTGGCTTCTGAAAACTGATATGATTCAAATGATCCTTTTCGCCTATAAGA
>JAUMTR010000017.1:9323120-9337742 GCA_032270685.1 Microctenopoma stevenorrisi
TATAGGGGTATGGATTATTTTAATTACCTGGAAATTACTCGAATGTTTCTATGAATATCACGATCCCTCCTTCTGACATATTCCACACATTTAAGTCACTCATTATTGTTGATCCTATAATTTATATGTTATATATGTTTTCAGTATTGAAATGTAAAAATTATTATTACATTAGAAAGCTACTGTATATCTAAATTGTTGTGATGTATACTGTGACGTGTTTTTAATACACTGCTCAAAAAAGTAAGGAGGCACTTCATCATCAGAGTATAACATCACCTCAGGGATTTCAAGCTGTCTGTTTAAGAAGCACAAGTGACTGCGAATCAGTTTCACGTGCCTGCAAACGAAAGTGACAACAGGCGCAATGACGAGGCAAAAACAAGATAATAGCTTATGGCGGCCACAGACAAATGCTCTCTCCTCATCTTTTCCGATAGTGTCCTTGTTACTGGTGATAGCATGAGGCTGTACTTGCAGCCCAATTAGGTGGCACAGGTAGTCCAGTTACTCCAAGACAGCAAATCCATGTCTGCAGTCACAACAAGGTTTGCTGATTCTACCAGCACAGTCTCTTGTAACGAAGGATGGTTCGTTACATAAGGGCTACATCCCCGCAGAAAGACTGGTATCTGCTACCTTTGTGCAAGGAGGAACATGAGAAGCACTGCAAAAGACCGACAAAATGACCTCCAGCCGGCTAGTGGCGTGCATGTTGGAGGGTGGCATGACAGCCCAATGTCATTTAGCACAAGTTGTACTCACAATTTGTCACCACACAGTTTTACTGGCATTTACCAGATAACCTCAGAATTGACAGGTTTGTCACTGGTGCACTGTTCTTTTCATGGATGATGATGTAAGTGTTCTCTTAATTTTATAAATACAGAGGATGTTTATATTAGGCCTACACGCATGTAAATAAACTTGCTACTGAGGATCTCTGGATTTGTCTTTATGTGCATCAATAAACGTTAGGGTGAAGACTTGGTTTAAGGTTAGTTTAAGGTTAAAGTCAGAGTGAGAGGCTAGTATTAGGGAAAGTATCCACGACAGGATATAAATATGAGAATCTGAGTGAGTGAATCAGAGGACAATCTAATGGTTCAACCTATTCCTCCAGTTCAGACAGGCCTTCCTCGCGGTTGATTACATTTGTGATCTATTAAGTGGCTTTATCCCCTCAGCAGGGAGAAAGTGCCCTCTACTCTACCCTCTGAGGATTAGGGGATTCCCTCAGACATCATCAAAAGGACTCCGAAGTACATGGTTCTGCTGACTCTCAATGAAGTAACAGAGGAGAGAGCAGGTCTGCTCAGTATGTTCAAATCAAAGGCTCATCTGATATAAACAGTAATAAATGTATGCACCGAAGAGGTATTGTAATGACATGTTTATGAAATACATTTCACTTTCTTAAACTTTCTTAAATGTAAACACTCAGCGGCGTTTAGTAGCTACATATCCCATTACTCACTCAAGACAACTTTTCTGTTTTTTTGCTTTCATCTCATGCATTTTTTATTTCACCAGAATGATGCTCTAAACTAGCAATCAACAGCAATCATTTCTTACATAATTTTTTCCTTCCCCCAGAAGAGCACGTTATAGGTTTCATTCCAACTGACATTTTTCTTCAGCAGTCTCTGCAGAATGAAGTTAGAAACTTTTAGTACCACAATGATCAAGCTCAGTGTATGAGGCTGCCAGGCCACAACTTTTCCTCAACAAGCTCAGACAAGGTGTGAATGTGGCATGAAATGAGTTACGGAAGCAGGGGCAATTTATATTTAATTAATGCTAGGCCTGACTTGAGGTCCCAGGCTCATCTGCTGCATGTCTTATCCAATATGCATGATTTACAAGCAGGCTTCTTGCCACAGCAAACTTTCCACGCAATAAAGAGCATCAATGTGAAGTGGTATATACAGCCAGCACACAGAAGAACCAAGTATTCTGACAAATGCTGTATGGACTATGCTAACATGCAGTGTAATTTATGCATAATCTCCAAACATATGCCCACATGTCTGAAATCACAACATTCATTGAAATGTCAAAGGAACCGAGTCTTTGTTTTTCGATCTTCGTGTATCATGATAAATATTTGTGTTAAGAGGCCTTTGTAATTTCATTTAAAATATTTATAAGCAAAGCAGAGCATAAACACCTTTGCTGTTTTGGGAAACAGCGAGTTGCCCAAGACACCTTTACTTTTTTAAACCCTCCTGTTTTATTAATGAGTATGTTTTATAAAGATGAATCTGGTGCCTGGACTAAAATCGAGTATTACAAATTCCCTTTTGCAGTATGTTACATTACAGTACATACGGTCTTCAAACTGTAGCAACTGAACTACTGTAAATATTAAGGACTGTACATGGATCACTGACTCTTTTATTTGGAGAATGTTACTTGGCTGCAAGTTCTAGGAATGTTCACATAAAACCAGTGGCATAGAAATTGTACCAACTACTGTAAGTTAAAGGATTCAGCGTTTTCTAAATAACAACACTGATTCCACCAGCTTCAATGCAAACCGTTGCTGTACGTTTGTATGGGTGTGTCTTGATAATTTCAGTAGACATTTTGTGTGTAAAAAATGAGAAATTACAGCATTATTTTAATGTTCTATGATGATTGTGTAATTATTTATATGAGTTCTCTCTTTTGATTATATTGAAGAGATATAATGAATTGAAAGCTACAACTTCCATATTAAATAATTGGTTACGTGATCCCTTCTCAAACATTGTAACGTATAACACAACAGCTTTATTCTTATAAAGGTGGAATGTATTGCTCATCTCTTGTATTGCATTGTGAATTAATGTAAAGGTGGCCTCTGAGTGCCTTATTACACAAATAAAAATAATGAGGTCGTCAGTGAATCTTCAAATCCAGGCTTCATTATGCAGGCAGGGGATTCTGTGTAGTGGAGCGAAGAACGTTTATAATCCCATAGCGTTGATCCCATTTCCCAAAAATGTACACAAAGAAATAAAGAGTCAAAGTCTTCATTTAAAGTTACATTTTAATCCCTACAGAGAGTTTAAGGCAGCTTCCAAGGCTACTGTCCTATAAGAATCCTGTAGGTAGAGGAAACACGATATCATTTTTCCTACTAGGGCCATCTGTCAGCCCCCCAATGTTGTCCATGTTACATTAAATAAATGCCCAGCTTTTCTCAGGAGTCCACAGCAGCGTTATTAAACTGCCTACCTGTGTTATGATGATAGATCTCCTCCAAACTTTGGACCTCCAGCAAGCCCAGGTTACCCATAAATGCAGAACATAAAGAGATTGCTTGTGCATGTAACCAGTATGAGCAATGAAATCAGGCTGGACACAGCTGACTGGGTCTCTGTTTGGACAGAATTCTACTAGAGGGCATGAAATGATAAGCAGCCAGCGATGCAGGTTTGATAGTAACGCGTTGGGAAGAATACATTTTATCGTGGTAACAACATATGTCAGTAAATGTGCGTTGAATTTCTAAAGGGAAAACTGTACTACTATTTGTCCCCAGTTGTACCAGGATGTGGGGAAATACTTTTGCAAAGTACACGTGTGTATGTGTTTTATTTACATTTATTGTGCTAAAAATAAAGTGACAATACACTTGCTACTGAAGATGTCTACTCTGAATGTGCTTACTGACCCTGTAGCCAGGGTATTATTTGTTGTTAAAGATTACAGGATTCCATCTAAATTCCAAAAACTAATTAATGCAAGATAAACCTGGGGCCAGGTAGTTTTCATTTTATATTGTTCCTGCACTGGCATACCATTTCAATAGATCTGACGATGTGGTGTCTTCTGTCTGACGGGTGAGGATTGACTACGGGCCTAAGAACAAATGTTTGCCCTTTGCCCTCTGGAAGGTTAATCTCGCTATGACCACTCCAATACCATATGAGGCCTCAGCATGAGATGCATAAATAATGTATAAAGGTTAGAAGATCAAATCTTCAATCCATTTCTAAGTGACAGTGTACGGAAAAAAAAAGTAAGACACAACACTTAAGACATGTGTGCTGCATACAAGCTTAATGTATATAAATGTATACATACTCTAGGCTAAAACAAATCCATATGTGCAGTCTATAGTCAATTAATTATGCAAAAGCTCCCTCACTGATTCTTTCTGATACAGAATCAGAATCTGCCTCCCAGTCATAGTCATGTTTGCTTGCCAATTTCCCACCAGGCCTCAGTGACAAGCCAGTGGATGACGAGTGTGATAATGGATGGTTCTAATGGTCAAGCCTGGACCGCACATTAGGAATCTGGTCGATTCTCAGTATTGCACACAGGAAGTGCTGCCAGCAATCAATGCTAGGCTAATGTGCGAAAAGGAGTAAGTTGAATGTCAGTGCTCCCAATCAATAACTATTCATTTTCAGCAACCACATTTCCACAAATAGGACACTTAATATTGTGTGATTTGATAATTACCATGCCCAATTAAGGATGTGTGACACTAAGCGATGAATGGTGTGTGGAAAACATCTGCCACAAGGTGCTAATGGAGACATGCCAGACTCTGATCGACAGTCGGGAGATGGATCTTGATGTCTGCAAACTGTGGGACGCCAGCTAAATCTGCAGGAGTCAGATAATCCTCTCTCTACCTCCACGGCACCAGAGATAATGGACGTCCATCCTCTCAGATTCTGCAGTAACAGGAATACAATGCTCCAAAAAAGAAAATGACACAACCACTTTACAACCAGTGCCTCTGTTGTTGATGCTTCACCTCTTCCATGTTTTTAAGGAGTTTGTCCAACTGATCAGCAAAACTAAAGATGCTTTCATACATACAAAGAAATGCCACATTTTTAATTATCACAGAAACTATGTTATACATCCGTCCATTTTAAGCAACGCTGTAGTGGTGACAGAGTCGGAGCTGACTCCAACACGTTCTGGGACCAAAGCAACAGAAACTCAGTGCAGATTATCTTGTACTGAAGTGACATGTCAATCTCATTCCGCCCAATCTCGCTCAATCCAGTCTGGCTCCTGCTGATAATGTCAGCATATTTAATTTTCATTTCTCCATGCGCACACACACTAAGTCTAGTAGTCTGTTTGCCAGCACACAGTACTGTTTGCCAGCATGGCACTCAAAATGTGAGACTATGTAGCCCACTCTAGCCCTGAGACAGATCAGACTTTCTGACGCTACATGCAGTGAAGCCCAGCACAACATCGTGTCCTAATAATAATCCTCTCTGAACAATATTTATGTATGTATGTATATATCATCATACATGACACCTTTAAAACTTCCTGTCAAATTCAGAGCAAAGCAATGAAACGGAGCTGTCAACTAGTACAGTGCTGTTTGTCGAATTAATCTACACAACTACACAAATTAGTGTACAGTTTATTTTTATAGCACTTATCACAGACTAATATCACAAAGTGCTTTACAGAACAATATCAAATCATAAATCACTTATAAACGTGTTTATAAATAAACACACAGTCACATCATGTTTGTTTAAGATTAAAAGCCTGTCTAAAGAAAAGAGTCTTCAACTGAAGCTGTACACTAGTAAAGCAGCGCCTACTGTATTTTAGCTGTTTTGTTTTACACTGTAAATCACACCGTGATAATTGTATTCCTATGAAAAACAACTGATATTGTTGACATTATTTTGAAATAGTAGACATTCCTTTCATCCATTATTATTACTTATTGTACATTTCTGAATAAATTAAGTTGAAATTGGCCCAATTATGTAAACATGATGCACTTTAATGCATCATCTTCACTGTTAATTTATCATTTAAATCTCTCTGTCATATAAATTAATGAAAACAATCCTAAAAGACTTTATTACAGACTTCTTTATCCACTTGTATTTTAAAGTAACAACAACTTCTAATGCATCATGCTGAATGTGGGTTCTACTTTCAAACTTTCTGAAGCATTACCATGATCCACACAAATTCTTCTTTTCATTTACTAGCAGAAATTTTAAATGTAATGAAACCTTGTCAGTGTGAAACGCTATGAGAGGCTATATTCAGGAAAAACAAAATAAAGGGAATATCAAGGCTGCTTTCTGAAGTGTAATTCAAGGAGCAATTGGAGAGATAATGGACACTTTCAACATGAGCCTTAATGGAGAATTTAATTGCTCAAAACCATCCTCCCACAACATTTCTGATTTTATTTCATTTAAACTGGCTGAAAGTGTTTATGTATAGCAATGAAATCAATTTCAGGCAAACTGTTGTGGTCAGTGAGGCATTGCTTTGATTAACATGGAGGCAGTTTGGCCTTGAGTGATGACGAAAAAATATTTTCTGCAATTCTACTGTATAGTGTTTGCAAAAAAAGGGAAAAATACATATAACAATCAATATATTTCATATATTTCACATAAAAATATGTGTTAAGTCTGAACATTAGCCTCTGGTGTTAGATGGAACAATTACCACAGAGCAAACGTTCATCATTCTTGGCAGTAAACAAGCTGAAACCACTAAACAGCTTGTTGAAAGTGACCTTATTAACTGGTTTTTACAGCACATAAGCACTCTGAGCATTTGTTTTATCACTGTGCTTTTTTCTTGCTACGCTTTGATGGAATAAGACAGCATCCTGTATTTCACATCTTTAGGAAAAAAGGGGGTATCTATTCTCAAAATATTTGGAGTCTTCCTTATTGATAGGCACAACCCCTAAAGGTAATTGAAAAAGATTAAAAACCTATTGTAGAAATCACAAAAAATATCTCCTGTGTGCCAATCTGCTGCTGGTTTGGCATAGTACAGTGCAATCATTTAGTCACAGGAGGCATTCAAATTAAATTACGAATTCTGACCTGAGACAGAAAATATTTCACCTGCTCCGAAAGAAGCACAAAAGCAAGTTAAACGCTTTGCTAGAACTATTTACTCTGTGTGTTTTTTTGTGTGGTGCAGGTGACAAGGTGGTGCACTATTGGTTCTTCAACCTGTAATTATTCTTCATCAAAAGCTTGACTGCTAGCATTTACAACACTTTCTGATTTCACATCAGGACAACATACACG
Organism: Microctenopoma stevenorrisi; assembly: GCA_032270685.1. Lineage (NCBI taxonomy): Eukaryota > Metazoa > Chordata > Actinopteri > Anabantiformes > Anabantidae > Microctenopoma > Microctenopoma stevenorrisi. The sequence continues at coordinate 9,330,173 of JAUMTR010000017.1, forward strand.
ACTCTTACCTGGCCTGCTATCAAAACATCTTGCAGCATAATGACTCATGTGCGTTAGCAATCACTTTCCACACAACAAGCTCCCAATCATTTAGAAGGTTCTAATTTAAACTAAATCATTTCAGAAGTAGTTTGCTGCAGCGTCTACGCTCAGCACCGCCGTCCGTTTGTGTGTACAATCAGGAAGATTATAGGAATAACCTGCAAATCAAATTCATCCCAAGGTTTCACTGAAGTGAAAGTTTATGCTAAATTCAATAATCCACAGACACGGTGTTTGTGTGACAGAGACGGCTGAATGAAGGAGTCACCATTATAAATGCACAGGAGTAATGACTTAAATAAAGGTTTTGGATTCACTGATGATTCATTTCACTTTTATCATCACATATCTTAATCATATTTTTCTCAGTCTGTTTTCAGAACATTTAAAAACACAATATATCTGTTTTCCAGCTTTGAAAAGAACAAGCTTATAACAGAACATACTTATAACAGATCCACAATAAAAGAGATAAATCAATAACTAGTTTGACGGGAAAAAAATTGTGTTCTCGGCAATGTCTAACACACATCTCCTTTTGACTCCTGTTTTTCTATGTAAAGAAAATATGTTTTATATCATATTGTAGACAATATATCTCAGTAGATATTAAGTTGATATTTATCATATTGTTACACTGACTCTACCTAATATTGTAAGAGACAGAGAGAGAAAAGAGAGAAAACTTGAAAAAATCTATATTCCAGCTTTGGAAACAATTATTTATACTTGTACAAATGATTTATACTTATCGCTGATGTGCGTGTGTTTAATGTTTGAGAGGTGCAAACAGTTTTGTGATATTCAATCACTCTGGCGCGGGGAATGAGTCATTGTGGGTCTTGAGGAGGCAAACCCAGGGAAAAAAATGTGACTCCCACAGGGAGATCACAGATCACTGACACATACAATATCAGCTCTCTGATAGCTGACTGATATGATCGTGTGGTTCCAGTAGCCCACTGTTGACACTGGTACACTTTCATTGTCAAATGATCAACATCATTTTCAATTTCAAATAGCAATACATAAAGTATTTGTCCTGATTCTGGAGGTTTATAACTTTGAAAGAGTGTCTGCACTGTCACATTTATGCAGCACATTAGGTAATATCTAAAAATTAAAAGCATGTAGACAGGGTTAAGAGATCTGAGGTTAATCGTAGGAATACTGATGTGATGTGAGCTGCCAAATCGAGCACCTGCCGTTTACTTGGAATGCTTGTGCACCAAGCCGCCCAGAGTTTAAAGCTGTTTAAATAAAGCAAGAGCAATATGTAGTAGGTGAAAAACAAATCTCATCATCAAGAAAGGGCAATCAAGATTGGCAAGAGTTGTTCGGGCTAACAGAGAGGCCTCGAGTACATGAATAAAAGTGTGGTACAATTGCACAGTGCGGAAGGGCATTGTCATCTTGTTGAACCGTGAAAATGCGTGGGTTGCAGCACCACCCAAAACATCCTACAATGTTCTACTGCTGTCAGCTATTAAGGAAGGATTTTGGCTACAGAGGGCATGCGTTCACCAGACCTAAATGATTAAACAGGAAAAATCACTTCTGACATGTCTAAAACCTTTGATTTCAGTGATAAGATGTTGATGACAGGATAGGATTTTTTTAATGTATCAATCCAGTTTGTGTTAGATGACTGATGGAGGTGTTATTCTGAGAGTGGTGTTTCTTGGCAAACATTCTACCCATTAATGCCAAGTGAACATCATTTAAATGCTACACCATTCTTAGCTGCTGACCAGGATCAGCCCTTCACGGCCAAAGTCTACCCTTTTTCTAAAGGATACTTCCAGAAGGATAATGGGCCATGTTACAAAGCACTCTTAGCTCTACGACCGTCTAAGTAAATGAGAATGACTTAAGTCTACTCCAGTGGCTTCACAGTCACTATAGTTCAGCCTAGCGGTGGACATTTGTGATGAAGTGCAAGGTATTCAGCATAAAAGCGTTGCCAAGTTTGCAGGAACGAATTGATGCTACCGTCTGGACATGACCCAAATTTTGAACAAAACAACTGTGAAACCATGCCTGGAAAGAGCTTTTTCTATTTAACTAAAAAGCCAAAGGACTAAGAAACACACTAATGCGTTGTTTTAGTATGCACCGCTGATAATAAACACATTATCTGTATGTGTCTTTTCAGCTGTGGAGAAGCAAGATTTTTATGAAGTAAGTTATTCTTGTGCACCAATGCTTCACCACATAAAATGGCATTCAAAGCAAGATTACTTAAGATAAAGGATTCTGTGTGAATCAATTTAGAGCCAAGCAAAAGCCTATTCAGAAGCCATGTTTTAATGATAATGTACATCCCTGCTGAGACAAATCACACAATGATTTAAGATCAAACTATAATGTCTCTGTTCCTGACCAAACATCAAGCTGCAGCAGTGTTTACTGTCTGGATATCAGCCTTTTCCATTATTCCTCATCCATTATCCCTGAAGGTCAACACAGAACATCAGCCTGAGTAGATTTAAACACCTTGTTTCTGTTGGGCGACTCAGATTTTCACCGGTTCACCTGACGTGTTTCTGTCAGCAAGTGCATGCGCGAGTGTGTGTGTGTGTGTGTGTGTGTGTTCATGCATGCTCGTATCTGCATGTTGATGTGGTTGTGGGTGTGCATGCTCTCGAGAAAATGGGTGAGCTGAGGGCTTTTGCAGCAGACATACAATGGGTAGGTTTTTTTTCTGCCTGGAAGGGCAGGCACACTGAGAGGAGGGATGATGGGAGAGCGATGCGTGGGTCTGCCAAGCCTGCTGATGCACATCTAAGGATGACCTTGGAGTTCTGAGGATGAAGGCTGAGTGAAAATTTCAGAGGACATAAGAGGAAGGAGACAAAACCTGCCTGTCAAGTCACCATGCTGACAAGTGGTGTGGGTCATGCAGTGGTCTACTTTCATGTTGCCACAAGCTGCAATATACAGTTCATTGGAAAAAAAGGAGGCTGGCTGACATACATTCGCAGTAAACTACTGTAGAAATGAATTCCGAATGCTTTTATTGTCCAACAAAATACTTTTTTTTCACTTCTTTAAATTTCTGATGCAAAGAAAGAAAAAAAAATATTTTATGTGAAATATATTTTAAACAATTTAATCACCTGCGTGGCAAACATAACTGAACTTAATCACTTAGCTCAAAACACAGATGTTTTAGAGTCATAGTCACTTTACAACTTTAGTTCAGATTACGATAGGTCAAAAGTTTGTGACCAAAAACCTGAAAAACTATCAACGTACCTGTCGGACGCCAGGCTTTAGATTGTTTTGTAATAATATACAAATATTAGCACAATATTAGCTTTACGTTAATTTACAAAAGTCCAATACATATAAGGTTTTGTCACTGCTAGAACAAGGCAACGCTGCAGCAGTCATTAAGTGCCCAATGTTAGGATACTTAATCTTGTATTAGACAAGAAGGCATAAAAAATAAGTCAAGCTAAGAAACAGTTGATAGAATATAGCAACAGATAAACTGTGGCCATCCCTGCCTTGAAAGTATCTACTTGCTAACTCACAGACAGCAATAAAGAGCTGGAGGGGCTTGAGTCGAGAGGAAGAAGAAAGAGGGTCAGCTTCTAGTGGCTGCTGGTCCATTTGAGAATAAGTTGCCTTAATGAAACGTTCAGCATCTGTGCTTATTGATATAGCAGACTTTGGGTATGAGGGCTGTGTGCCTGACAACGAGCTGATTATTAAAACAGTTCACACAATGATGTGTGCTTGCCCTTTTCATGGTTCATTAACACAATGAGATGTCCTTCCACATGCGAGCCGCAGCTCATTAAGCCAGCCATTAAATCATGCAAGGTATGAGCAAATGATTGAAAAACAGGAATGTGTTGTTGAATATAATCATAACTTGCTGTGGTTAAAAGCTTTCCTTAAAAAAAAAACGCAAAACCCTGGGAGGAAAATGATAAAGAAAATGCAAGGTTTCTATTATCTCACAATAAAAATGTCATTACACTATGCTTACTGTGGCAAATCAAAAAGCAATTGTATTTCATTTTTATCCAAGTGTGATTTGAGTTAGAACAGGCAGTGATGTTCAGAGCGCATACACTAGGTGTGTATTTCATCTGACAGAATCCAATCTGAGCTGTGGCCATATGTTAATACGCGGCTGATATTAATCTGTATGCTTTCATCTTCCTGCGCTGCCAGCTTACTGATGTGAAAGGGTACAGTTTTCTTATTTGTAAACAAGCAGCAACAATTTTTTTTTTTTTTTCGTGAACTTGAACAAGGACATAAAAAGAAAAATGAAAGTAGTAGGCTACAAGACTGTGGCTATAAATTGACTGATAAGTGACAAGATCTCCTCAATACCTTATTCTATTTATTGAAAAAGGGTAAGTACACATCCACACTGGCCAGAGGGCGTAAAGCTTATGTGGTTTGGCAGAAACTTGCATTAAGGTGAGATGTTAATAGGCATTTGAATTCAGTGTCACACTGTGACAAATCTCAGTCTCAGATGTTTTAAATGTTAAATGATGTCAGAGCTTCAAAGGCACTTTTCTGTTTGAGTTATATTACAGTCCCTGATAAAAACAACTATTTTGATAAGTCACTCAGATCTATTATTTCCAGTAGTTGAAAGCAGGCTTGGAGAAAGGTGCATGATTATCCATGAGTTAGATAAGCCCACAGCAAAACGGGGGAGGCATTCGTGATGAGTCACAAGAGACTGATTACATAAACTAATCCCACAGTGAAGCTAAAACCTTGAACATCCTGTGAATGAGTAGGAGGCAGAGGGGTTAACATGTTGTTTAAGGTAGTTTATGTCAAGGTAACCTAAAGGCAACTCGGGGAGTAACATTAATGTAGAACACATAAGATCTAACACATCTAAAGTTTCCAAGGAACATAAGGCTCCTACTTAGGCTCATTCATCGCTTTGAGGAACAGATTAGGAATAAAATCGAGAAGCCTTTAATATTTCTGCTAATGCTGCCAAGAGTACATTAGCTGACTTTTATTTTTTTATTTCTAAATATAGCTGTTAGGTGGTTTGAGCCTGCGGGAGTGAAACCACACAGCTGTGCTGTAAAATGTCTACTAGCACTTTCCACCGGTGAGACTGGAGGTCTTCCAGCAACCAGTCTTTGATCAGTTACAGAGCTCTCCACCTCAAGTTAAGTAGCAAAGTTAAGCAGAACAGCCAGTGGTGATTTGAGAAACTGTATGTATGTTTGGCCAATAACTCATGAACTGTGAGATCTGGAATGAAAAATAGATCCCCTCAGGTAATCTAATGAAGAATGCATTGGATGTGGAGATTTTATTTTGGCTGTCTGAGGGAGAATCCAAGCTGTTCGGCTGTGGCATAAAAATTAAATTGACCGTTGACTGCAACACGATTCCCAAATTTTCGTAAGATCACCTTTGGGTTCAGATCAACTTTTTCTTCTGTTACATAATTTGCAATAATTTCCTGCATGAAGCACATATACACATTCAGTTCCAAAGCGTTTCAGAAAAATGAACTTGGACTGTAGTTCATGAATATTATCATTACCATGCCAAATATACCAGTTTGCAATGAGTCTAGGACATTTTCTCAACTTTCACAGAGGACCTTGGATCTTTTGAGGATTTTTTGTTGTTAAATAGCAATAAAGACAATATAATTTTTTAAAGAGCAGTAAAGACTGAGATGAATCCCCTCACCATCCTGATCAAATCAGGATGGTGAGGGGAACTTTTCTAAAGTTTACCTAGTGTTGTAAAATGTAACTGAAAAAGTGTACATACAGTAGGACTGGGCAGATTTCTTTAAAATGCTGATTAAGGACTGGACTCCCGCTCATGACAGATGGAGCCATTTTCTGGTAATCTCTGGCAGCCACCTCATCTGTCTACCAATGACAGGAATCGTTTTATTAATGTAGTCAATGAATGCTTCATCTTCCGTACAGTGTCCTTGACAATCACCTCGAATGTCCTCAGCTGCAGTAGAGGGTGATGGACTCTGTGGCCAATTTTCTGTACAACGAGATTTTCTGTGTACAAATATCAACAGATTTGATTCTACAATACCCGCCGAGTAACTGACAGGCAGAGCACTGCATCAGTGGGTGCATGGACGTCAATCTCAAGGCCACCCAAGTATTACACCAGCAAAACAAAATCCTTACGCCTGTAACTCACTGCTTTTTTTTTACAGTTCTATTAAAAACATTCATTTTGGTAACACAGTTTGGTAGCAGTGTTTAACACATCCCGGAGCACTAGGCCAGAATCGTCTGATAAGCTTCATTTTTTCAACTTACAGTCGTACAGTGACGGCTCTGTGTTCAGTATCTTGTGCTCCGGAACCTCTGGTGGTGATACCAGTCTGGTGTGTATTGTCACACATGTGCCTTCAACTTCAAGACTTTGACATCTGACATATCTGACAGTTTTCACATAGGTTGTGCTATACTCTAGAAAAAAATTCCTTTCATGAGTAATACCATCATGCCTTGCATTAGACAGGCAAGGTGGGAGCGTGTGGTTAATTAAATTTAATGGTTAATTTGTGCCAGCATTGGCATTAATGCAGCTCTAGTAGTTTCTTCAAATGAGTGGGTGTGGATCATTTCAGAACCCATTTGCATTTGGTTTAACTACGGGGGTTACTTGCTCACAGTTAAACCATTGTTCAGTCGTGTAACATGTATTTAGACAGGTAGCTCTAGTCCCAAGTCTAAACGAAAGTCATAGATAAATATGAACTACTTGGGTTTTAACTGCATACTAAATAACAACTACAGCAGGGTTTTAAGCTACAGCACGTCTTCAGTAAGAGACATTCAGCACAGCCTGACCTACATCCAGAGTGAACACAAAAGAAACAGCACTACCGATCTGCTCTGTTACATCAATACTAGGGCTGTTCCATATTATACTGTCCACAATATCACGATCATAAAAATTTGACAGATGGCGTTATTGACCAGTAGTGTGAAGTCTTTCCACACATCATAACATGGGGATTTCACATAAGCTTGTAACAAAACAAGCATGGTGGAAGATCAAGCCAAACAACTTGATTCTTAAGTGTCAGATCAATAATAAAAAACAAATGCACTACACATTGGCCCATGCAGAAAATTTTACATGGGGGGGCAGAGGAGCGGGCTGCGTAAATTTGGGCAACCTTGTCAATGTTCATGATTTTCCTGTATAAATCTTTGGCTGTTACGATAAAAAAAATTTATTAAATATATACTTTGGAGACACGCGGTGATATTTGACAAGTGAAGCAAAGTTTATAGGATTTACAGAAAGTGTGCAGTAATTGTTTACACAAATTTAGGCAGGTGCGTAAATTTATTTTAAGATTGTTTACCATCCTGGTTTAGGGGAAGGACACAGAAAGCTGCCTCAGAGATTTCAGCTGTCAGTTAGGAACATATTGGAGGAACATATCATCCACTCCCTACTTGGAGTGGATGATGCCATCATTCATCTGCTCCATCACACCTACACCCACCTGGACAAACCTGGGAGTTCA
>JAUMTR010000017.1:9337842-9363729 GCA_032270685.1 Microctenopoma stevenorrisi
AACTCTTTAATTCCTCCCCTGCCTCGTGTTAAGAGATGGATGTATCTTGTTGTTCTTGTTTATTGTGCCTATATGGCAGTTGTTTTTATATTTATAATTCGTTGGTGCTACTTATGGTGGTGGGTTTTCTTATCTTTCTGTAATGAGAGCGGCTGTAATTCATGGCAAAACAATTTCCCTCTGGGATCAATAAAGTGTTTTGAATCTTGAATCTTGAATATTGAGGAAATGGAAGACCGCAGGAACAGTTCAAGTTAAGGCTCGAAGAAAAATCTCAGATGAACAGAAGCGACGGCTGGTGAGAACAGTCAGAGTCAACCCTCAGACCAGCACCAAAGATCTACAACATCATCTTGCTGCAGACGGAGTCACTGTGCATCGTTCAACTATTCGGCACACTTTACACAAGGAGATGTGAGGAAGCCTTTCCTCCACCCACAGCACATACAGAGCCGCTTGAGGTGCTAAAGCACATTTGGACAAGTCAGATTCTGGAGACCAATGTCCATGATTCAGTGACAAAGCTGAAGCTGAAGTGGGTCTGGATCTTCCAACAAGACAACGACACCCTAAACACTGCTCAAAATCTACTAAGGCATTCATGCAGAGGAACAAGTACAACGTTCTGGAACCAGACCTGAATATCACTGGAAATCTGTGGTGTGAGTTAAACAGAGCTGTCCATTCTCAGAAGGCTTTTTTGTGGTGACAAAACTTATGCACCTGCCTAAATATGTTTAAACGATTATTGCACAGTTTCTGAAAGTCCTATAAACTCGTTTCACTTGTCAAATATCACTGTGTGTCTCCTATATGATATATTTAAGTGAACTTTTTTATTGTAACAACCAACCATTTATATAGGAAAATCATAGACATTGACAAGGTTGCCCAAACTTAAACACCCCACAGTAGTCTTGGCGGGGTGGCAAAGCTGTCAAAATTCCCTATATCTAATGGAGTCACCAAAATATCCACAAAATCTATTGTATCACAATTTCTTCTAAGAAGACAAAGGACCATTTTTGGCTGTAAATTAGAAAAAAAGGTTCCCCAAAATAAACCTACAATAAAAACATAAATACAGTCATCAGGGACCTAACATGGTATTTTTAATTTAATAATGTAATTTTCACTGTGACCATATTTGCTTTTTACCGTGAATAGAAAGTGGAGGTGAAATATGAAACTGATGTACAGCATCAGACCATAAATGTTACACTTTTTGGAAAGATCTTACACTGAAGACCTGACACATGAAAGTCATAGAAGACAGATATTAATATGTTCAGCGAGGTTCATTTAAAAACGTTATAATCAGACATTCTCGGAGTCCATACAGTGAAGCTTGCAGGTCAAAGGCTTATGAGGCACACTGCTGTAAATGGCTTTGATCCCATTATCACTGGCACAGTGAAGGGCAGGAGTCACAGCGTGTGACCTGATTTGATCTCACACTATAATGAGGATAAAGATCTCTGTAATAGGCACAGCCAAGTATTATGGGGTTCCGTTAAGAAAACTGCAAACAGCTCCCAGTGATAGACCTATTACAGTATATGTCCAACACAGTGGCACTGATGCAATTTACCATCTCTCAGATCTCTCGTTAAGAGCTGGAACAGATACAGCGCCATACGTTATGATGGTAAATTGGTTTCACTAAATGTGTGCGGTTACCCCCAAGTTAAATGTTGTTATTGTTGCCTGTTATCCCTTGACATAAAATAGGAGTTATACATGTAACAGCTAGTCATTTGCCACTAACTTGCAAGGGAGAAGCTTAGATAACATCAAATATTCTCCTGCTGAGACACTATTAATTAACAAGAGTCATGGTACAGTAGCCTCTCCCCTTCTCGTTGTGCTTACCTGCTAGAAATCAATTTGTGTTTCTCCTGCTGCCACTGTGTCTGACAAGCAGTCACAGTGTCTGCAACTAAACCACGCCAGGCCAGATAACAGGCCTGGGGCTGCCTGCTGGGGTTGGAGCATGAAAAAAAACTCTTAGTTGTTCTACACTGCAGGCATTGCTGACCGGTCACAGAAATCTAACATTGGGTATTAGATAAAGGGAAGTTAAAGGAAACTTGCTTTTATTTTTAGTGTGTGCAGGTTGCAAGCAGACAGAAACTGCGTAAAAAAGTCAGCGTAAATCGGACACATTTAAGCCATGCAGTTCACACTCAATCTCGATTTGTATATCTGAACATCTGCAACAGCTGGTACAGACCTTGATTGGTTCTGAGATCCCCTGACGTGTCCTCAAGAACCACCAAAAGTCCAGCTCTTTGGCTAATGACCAAATACTCTCAAAACTAATAACATTCCTATAAGCCTCAGCTGTCTAACATCTATATCTCCTAAAGCAGCACTGAGCTTCTGTACGGCCTCAAAAAGCCTGCAGCATGGCTCTAGTCTGTTATTATTTCACAACTGTGTCATGATTAATAAGCCACCTTGGCTAAAATGCCAAAACTAGATTTATTACATTCAAAGCTGAGCAAGCACAGTTCTTATGTGCTTAAACCAGGTGTATAATTATCTCATCAGGCTCAATCATGAAGTAGGGCTGCAGCAGTGAATTGTCTCACTCCATCTATTTCAGACCCTTTGGCTTCACCTTATCTACCAGAATGAAGTTCTAGATATCCACTTCTCGCTTTTCTATTGGAGTGTAAAGCTGTCAAATTACACCGTGATCAAAATATGTGCAGTAAATTCACAAAATGAATTTAACCTTTTACAAAAATCACAACTGATATAATTCAACAGACATAGAATTAAAGCTCTTCTTAATGAGCACTGCGATTGAGTCTCTCATCATTGCGGGTTATGATGCTTTAAGTGCACTATAATGGGTTGCAATGCACATAATTGTCAGTGAGGTATAGTACAAATTCTAACAGTCAACTGCTGTTTCACATCAGAGGTAAATGTTTAAAATATTTAATTTAGGGTAAAAAGCAGCTGTGAACTGATCGGAAGTTGTGTTACAACTATAAAAAAAAGCACCTGATAGAGAAAGCTTGACAGTGACTGGATGCTCGATGTAGTTTCCTGATGGCGAGAAACGCCATGTGGAACAGGATGAAATTAATCAATCATTTTCTGTTTTGCTTTGTGCCTTTCAATTTATGAGTTTACTAAAAAAAAACTTGAGACTAATTGTTTTTTTTTATTTGACATCAACTCAGTGAGGCGGCTCAGCAATCTGTATGTGCAATGTAATAATACTACCCTACTGCGATTAAGTGAACATTCAAAACTCCTTGAACTGTTGCTGAAGGATGTTACTGCTCACATTGTTCCTTCCTGTTACATCCATAACATTTTCACACAACAGTAATTCTTCTTAATGAGGATAATCTCTTAAATCTGGCTGGTATTGTCAGTATTTGAGCTTTTCCTATCATGCTGATCCATCATCGGCATGTTCTGATAAAAATCAAAGACACAAAGGAGCAGGATTACGTATAATTGCAGAGAAAGAAATCAAATTAAATTATACATGGTGTTTTAGCCGTGTACTGGCATTGAAATGGCAATATTACTGCACTCTATTTTTACAAACTGGCAAGCTCGTCATTAAATGGCAGCAGAAAATGTCTCGTAACTTTGACTGGATGTAGATTTGAAAAACTCTGTGTAGACACAGCACAAAAACAGAAACTGCTATATCACATATTTTTCTCACACACAACTCTCACTTTTCCTGTGATTTCATTCACTTGTGAATAAATTCACCCTGGCAGTCACGTTATTTAAAGTTCTGCTCAGCTCTGCGTGTTTGTTGATCATGCCTTTGGAGAGATATTATTGGCACATTGGTTTTTACCTCCCCTTCATTTCTTTTCGTACCTAGTACTGTGTTTGCATGTATTTCTAATTTTGTAGATGTATTTGGTATTGTATTTGATTGTTTTTAACTTTCTATATTTAAGCTTGACAAAAAATGAATCTCATGGTTGGCAATTTATCCACTCTGTTGCTCCAGATTTTGTTGTAGCAACACAAATAAAAATATATTATGTTATTACTGGCTGGATGTACTGGCCAGGTTTTGACTTGAAATCCAAAAGATGATGATGTTGTTAATGGTTTGTTTTTAATAGTATATATGTGTGTATTACTTTAATTTGTACCACAGCAATATTAACTGTTGGCAGGCAAGAACATTTAATGTACAACTGGTACAAATATCCCTGATAACTAAATTATTCACGACTAACACTCTCATATGAATAATCTGATAATGATGTAATGTGTTTATTAACCTGTGCCATACGCCAGTTAGTGTCTGAAAGTGTTTTATGCCTACTTTTAGTTACAAACAATGATGCTGAAGCACGATTCAATAGATTGTGGGTTCCTTGTTTGACTGTGACCTTTGCTCACTCCTACATGTTGAAGAGGTGTTTTGGATTAAATCTCCTGTATTATACTTTCTATTTAAATTGTTCCTGCAGAAACACAAAAAACATGCATTTTGATGTTGAAGAAAAACATTAGATGGGTTTATTTGAGACTATGAAATAGTATTTTCCTTTTGAGTAATTTAAGGGCATGCATATATTTCTGCTCACACAATATAAATACATAAAAATAGATTAATTTTACATAAGTGTAACAAATACTCAGTAAGGGAAAAAAACGAATAAAAAAGTAGCACTGTACCGTTTCTAGCTGCAGTGGCTGGTGCCAAATTCACAAAACAGGTTCAGTGTAAACTACATAATCAAACTCTGAGTGGGTCAGTGTATCCTGCTTTTATTTGGGAATTTCTCCTTTAAATGTGCACACAAACATAAATTACATGTTTGATTCATTAATATGTGTAAACAAAAAGTGTCACATCTGAAATATAGGAGGAAAAATCTGACCCTGTGTTGTTAGTGATGCTCCTTGGCCTACTAATGCAATACCTTCACCAAAGATTTACACAACCCAAAGCAATTTGTAGAAATGAAAATAAAACCCTGCAGACTCCTACAGGGGCTAACCTGGGGTCTGGTTCAGGTGGGGGACTCCTCTGTTTGTGTGATGGTCAAGCAACAGGGGACAGATGCTCAACAGGGGTCACAACTTACAGTGGGTCATAAATACAGCAGACAGACTGATCTGACCTTTGACAAGTAAAGTGTGGCTCTACTGTAGTGGGTGATAAATGTCAGAGCCTCCCTATAGCTTCAGATGAGCAATTGTTAAGCAGCTTTCCTGAGCCAGAGATGCTAAAGCCTCGAGACACACTGACAAGCAGCAGAGGAAACATTTACACGGATAGAATGGCTTGTTTGGATGACCCCCCCCCCCTTTCCTCACTGTCGCCATAGGAAAAATGAGACAGGTGATTAATCAGGGTTGTTAGCATGTTTGATGGAGAGTGGTGGAGAGAGGAGAGGAGGAATCCAATGTGGTTAGAGGAGAGTGTGAAAGGTAACAAAATGAAGAGCGGAGCTCTGCCATCGTGATTCATCAGGGGTTACTGATTCTCCAGGGAGCAATCATTTTTAAAGTAACAGACCTTGATTGCAATAATGTTCCCATAGCAACCATTATCTTTAATGACTATTATTATGGCTGTCATAAAATGGAGACTGGGGCAAGTATTATTAAAACACAGTATTAGGCAACTGCACCTTTGAATTTCTTCACTGGTGGAAACTTCAAAACATTAATTTTATAATTCTCCAACTTTAAAAATTGTAGTTAAATAGGTGAAAGGGTTAATTTACCAGACTCATTTAAAACATAAAATTATAAGAACATAGAGATTACTATACAATACTGTAGTGCTGTTTATCTTCTGTCCTTTGATCTGAAGGGCTTTTTGAACTAGATTATTGTTCTCCTCATGTTTAATATCATGTGTGTGCTTTGTCTCTGTTTGGACACTTTCACATTTCATGTTAAGTTCTGTTTCTTCGTTTCTTTAAAGAAAAAATGTGCTTTGTCCCAGATGTAGACACCAGTAATATGAATAAAGGTCCAGAATACAATAAACATTGTGAATTAATAAATCCAAAATAGTTATTTAAATTCCATTAACAAAAATTGTAACAAACAAATGTGTTTATCAACAAACTTTAGAAGCAGACAAGGAAAAAGTGACATCAGGAAAGAATAACTGTGACCAAATCTCTAACAGCATGATATTGCTACATTGCAGATGGGGGAACATTAACACCCTATGCATGCCAAAGTACTCTACTGCCAAACACATTTGATTGTCAGATCTTTTCAATTTTGCACAGCATATTATCTAGAAGATTGCGTGTAAAGTCTATAAACCAGCTCTCTAGTACTTAGCTCATGTTGCATGCAAATTTGCTTAACCCTTTAAAACCTCATGCGTTGGCACCAGAGCATTTTTAGGAAGCAGCCTTTGGATTACTGTATTCTGAGACCATTAAAAAAAAAGAAATGAACTAAAGCTTTAAATGAATCACAGTAAAATCCCCATGTAAGAATTATGATACTCTTTATAATTGAGAATGACCTGTTCATTGTCTGGCCCAATGGCTTTAGTCATGGTCAAGTCATGGTTAGAGATTGACAGAAGGGAATTAATTTACTCTTAACGGTAATGGCTGCTTGGTAACAATGGTGGACCGTCACCAACTTCTTACTTGTTCAATTAAAAGTAAAAGATGAGACTTACATTTGGAGACTCTGGAGACTTTCCTCTTAACCTCACCACCCCCCGAACCACCACAGCCATCTTCATCATCACAGTCACCGCTGTAATGTCCCTCTGCTTCTCCACTTCCTGTTTCAATCTGGTCCAGTGATCCCAGTTTAGGGATGGTCTTTCCTTGCAACAGCTGGTTGAGAAAACCCACACAACTCTTGAGTTTATTCAGGCAACAGTGTGAAAAAAGCTGTTTTGTGTTGAAATCAGCATATATATATATAAATACACATTCAATATCCACAGCAGAATACAGTGACAAAGGTCCTGACAAGGACAAAAAACAAATTCCCCCCAAAAATGAAGAAAATGCAAAACAGCTGCTGGTTGCATCACAAAGTCCTCCAAGTAAAAGACTATGAATTCCCAGAAGTGAATGTTATAGCAGTTTCTGCCAATACAGTGTTAGGTATATTTTAACATAAAAATAGATACAGTGAAGTTTTTTCTTTTTGTTTGTCTGATAAGGAAATTTCAAATGAACGATCAAATTGAGTATGATCGTAAACAGTCATCCTGATCGCCATCACCTACTGCAGAAACTGCACCTAAATGAATCGGTGAATCAAAATTACATACATACGTTACATGTTGCTTAACCCCCTCTCGGGCGTAGTGGCCTGCAGGGCAAATAAACTTTCTGCTGTATTGCTGTGCAGCAAAATCTCAATCAAAGACTTGTGAACTCAATACCAAGGGAAATGCATACGCTAATTGGCTCATTTAAATTCGTGGTGCATCATTGGATACAAGAGAGAATGCTTTGTGTTAATCAGAAATGTAGTGTCTATGCTAATTAGTTACTGTTGTGGTTCAGTGCAGGGGAGCAAAACTGTCAGGACTGCTGCAGTGGCTGAGCTGGGACATATCTGTGCTGGTAATTAGCCTGTCTGGAGTCTCTGCTCCACAATGGTAACAGGTTAGAAGATTGAGAATACTGAGAGTTTGAGCAATCTATCTGTTTCATCCATGTGTGTAATTGGCGTGATTTTCTTTCCAATACTGTCAGAAACCAAGCCACATTGTTAATACATTATGTGGAATAATGAGTTTCCGAGGTGCCTCCGATTATCCTGGTCTGGACATTTGACCGGATGTGAACTTAGTGAATCAGTCCAGGAGGTAGAGCACTGCTTGAAGGCATAGCATGTATCTATGTATGTATGTATATATGTATGTATGTATCTATGTACATACATACATATGTCAACAATGAAACGAGTTTACAAAAGAAACCACATCATGCAATAATCAGCCTACATCTATGGAGGACAATATTAAACCCAAACCTTAAGATTCAGATATTGTTTGTGTGTAAATGAGCCTGTGTGTGTGTGTGTGTTGTTGTAAGTAACAGGAAATTGTGATGAAAAATGTCTTTCAAACATATACAGCGGAACATACAGTGGATAAACGATGGGGTCAAATCAACGTCACAATGATTTGGTACTAATTTAAGTTTGTACTTATAGAGAGGATTTGTATGTAAAACAATATCTGTCCGTAAATACGATTTGTACTGAATGAACACGTTTGTGTTTCTTTAAAACTGATTTGTTCTCATACAAAAGATGTGAACTCATTATATAACAGCTTGTGGGTGTGTATGAAATAGATTTGTGTTCGTACAGATCAGATATTAATACTATCTATTGGGAAGACGGGGACTCTGATGATGATAGTCTATACAAAGAAGCTATACCAAAACTTTTAGTTACGTGGCAACTGGACTTTTAGATTCTGAAGATGCTTCATCATCCACATCATCATAACCTAAACTTTTTAAACAGTGCAATTGCTATGGAATAAAGGTTTTTGCGCTAACCATGACCCGAACGACTGAGAATCTTTGTGTAAACACATTTGCTGAGCTGGCTGTGAATCGTGGACTGCAGATGTTTAATTATTTAAAGGTTATTAACAGGCTCTTTATATGTATCTTCAAGTTCACAAGCCTTTAAAAGCTGCTTTCCAGAAAATAACACTTCTGCTTCAAATCTGTGCTGTGGTTTCTTTTTTTGATTTGTGTGAACATGATTTACATGAAACTGCACTGATTCAATAATCAAGCTTTGATTGATGACATTTCACAGAAACCCTGTTTGTTCAAAAGCTGAGGCAACATTTGACATGTTTGACCAAGTCTGTCAATCAGCAGGATACTTGTTCTTGTACTCTTCTGGCCCAGAGGAGTAACTGCTCCGTGTTTGATTATATTGAACAGCTTTACTGCTCTTTCAGAAACACACAATGAAGCAAGCCTGAATAGCCTAACTGGGTTATTATCCTCATGTCTGTGACTGACGTGGAGTTTTGTCTAACACAGGCTGTGAGACAGGTACTCTTATTTGTTCAATGCATCTCCAGATGAGAAACAGCTATGAGTCGGCACCCTTAGGGAGGCCTCTGGCTGTTATTGCAGCGTGTGGAGAGTTAGTGACGATCCAATAATACCAATTACTTTTCACAAGCACAACTGCCCACACAATAATAAAGTGCACTACTATCCTGTGTGATACTACTGAATGCAGTAGTTTTTTTCTGCAATAATTAAGCACCAACACTACATGAAATAATAACAAACAACATATTTTGTGTAAATCCTTACAGTTAGAAGCTCACGGTCAACTAGATGCTAAGACCCAATGGAAACATCGATGTGTCAAAAAAGAGAACAGGAAATCATACTTACGGCAACTAATAATCTGGACTAAAAAGACAACCTGGCCTTTATTTCACATAGAACGCAATCGTTAGAAAAGTTCTTGAAATTCACTATTCTAACATTTTGACTTTTCACTTACTTACTTTATATATAAATAAGTTACAGAGGACCTCAGTGATCCTGTTGATGTAGTAAAAAGTAAAGCATAAAGTAAATACACAGGCAAATGCCATAATGGTAATAAACAACACTTACAACCACCATGCACTCAGTTAACAATTCATCAGCTGTTCTCCAGTGTTACTGTTTGATCAATGGCAGGAAATCCACTTGGGACAAAACTGCTCTGGTTCTGCTGTTTGCCATCAAATGAAGATAAACAAGCTCTGACTACAGGAGGTGAGATAGAAACTGACTTGGAAAGTGGTTGGACAACAAATAATATTAGGACACTAACAAATAATTCTCAATGTTACAGACCATGCAGTAACCATGCAGCACAGTCCCAAGGTCCAAACCGGGGCAGGGACAATAAAAGATATTTACATTCTTGTCATTGCCTCACACACACAGTATATTTCACAATCACTAATCATAACAAAGACAAACAAATGATTCACTTAATGCAGATTCACTGCAAAACAACAAAGCCAAACATTCGCTGCTAACTAAAATCCTTTATAAAACCAATAATATAAAAATAATAGAATCAGAATTCAAACAAAATTTATTAATCCCAGAGGGAAATTGTTAGTTTTGTTAGAGCTGTTTTCCAGTTCAAAAAGAGAGAAAAGAATCACAACCAGAAAAAGATCCACACAACACAATTACTAAATAACTTCAAGACAAAAAACTCAAGAAGAAAGAGAATAAGAAGATGGATGAAATGTTAATACCAGTCTGAGGTAGCACAATGGTGATCACATAAACATGATGTGATTATTGTTACTGGACAACAATCACATTGTTATTGTCTTGTTTTAAATGCTTCCTCCAAATCCAACACACAATGCATCTAATCTCAACATCATTCGACCCAATGAATGGAATCCCTCAAAGGAAAAGATCAGCTATTGTCTCACGCACACCTGATGCAGATGGTCGAGGGGTTAGTCAAGAAATGGCAATATGGATTCATTATCAGGACAACCTAAGAAAAAAAGCAAAAGATGAAGCTTGGGCATCTTTCCAGTAGCACAATCCCAAGCATGTCTCAGAGTCCACAAAGACTTGGTTGGAGAAGAAGGACGGATGGGAAGATTCTGGAGCGGAGACACAGTCACCTTACCTGAAAATCATAGAAAATCTCTGGTGGAGTTTGAAGAAGGTACTTGCACCACATAAACCCAAGAATATTAGTGACCTAAAGGCCAATGCCCATGAGGAATGGACTAAGAGTCCTCAGGAACACTGCCAGAACGTGGTGTCTGGCTATGCATCATGTTTGCAGCAGGTCATAACAGCAAAAGGGTGCTCTACTCAGAACTGAAGATACTAGTCATGAAGGGATTAAATAAGCATGAGGAATTCTATTCGAAGCGTTGAACAACACTTAGAATGCAGTGGCCATTTGAAGCTTGGTAAAACACTTAACCTTAGTTCATCTTTGAATTGCTTAATGCAAACAGATGTGTTGCCAACACATCTAATTTGCAGTGGTTGAATAACTGAGTGTTATTCACGTGTCCACCTGAATAACATGTGTCCTGCATTGATTCCAGCTCTCACTGGGACATACAGGACTCGTTGTTCATATGCACTTGTTATGTTCCTGTCCTTATTTTCCTGCCAACATCCAGTCCCCACGTCCAGAACTCCCCTGTCCACCTGACATATTTTCCAAACTCAAAACTCACTTCTGCACATAAGTGAAACTTCTTCATAACACTAGCTGAATTCTCAAATCACAACAAAGACCGTAGTTTGTGAAGGACCTCAAAAGATGTGGCATGGGAACCAAGGCATGGCTTGTGTTTCATCTCAGCACTGTAGAGAGTATATTATGACAGGCTGTATCACAGTATAAAGTTTGGCAGTTTAGACTGTACATCACTATAAAACCAACATCCAAAATGTACTTGTACAGACCTACAGCTCTATGATATCTTCATCACCCTCTGCCTAAGGAAAGCCCAAAGCATCATCAGGAACACATCATCATCCAACCCACACACTATTCTCACTTCTGCCATCTGGAAAACACTACCGGGGCATTAAATCACACACCACTCGTTTCAGAGACAGTTTCTTCCCACAGGTAGTCAGAATAATGAATATTAACCCCCCCCCCCACACACACACACACACACACATAGTAAAACTGAGTCTCCAATGTGTGTCATTCTCTCTTTATTGTGAATTATCTGAGGTATCAATTATACTGTTTTGCAATGTTTTATTCTTTTTCACATCTGACATTGCCACAGTGCAACAACAACATTTTTTAAACACAGGTGAACCTGATATTAGATGTGGAGCTTTCGGAGTAAATAGAATTAAGGAGGTGAAGTCAGATTTTAAAATGCAGCTAATTAAAGTGTACATTGTGTATTGTTTTTACTTTCATATACCAGTATCCAATATCCAGTGCTTGAAAATTTTACTGAGCTGTCAAATCCAATTTGTGACCTCAAACCATTAAGGGATGTATTTTAGCTGTGCTTACTGTAAGTGAACAGGGTGATAGCCATATTACTCTGTATCTTGTAAATGTTAGTGCATTATGTCAATATTTATCCTGCCTACACAACCGTCCAGTCTACATTTCCCCCCACAGGAGCCTGCAGATACGGGTCAAAGTAACAGATAGTGACAACTAACGACACGCATTTACTGTCAATTAAAAAGCCCACTGCAGATTATCTATATAGTCCGTTTCCTAAGGAGGTGCAGGGTGTCATGTGGTAAAATGAATCACACCTTCAAAAGATCCAAGAGATTAATCAAGCAGTGTATGGATTTTTGAGGCTCATTGGTATTCTCTTTGAACACTTACACTTACAATCTGTAAATAGAGGGTGGAGGAGAGATCTTACAATGATCATATTTGCCAGTCAGAGGGGAAAGAAGTGTCAAGATGTGAGTTTGCCAAGACACACACTGTCATTTTCCATCTCCCTCAGTGCAGCAGCAGCACTGACACAGTGTTTAGAAAGATCAAGTGCTGCAGCAGCAAAGAGGCAGCAGGTCACTGAGAGACAAACCAGAGTGGATTTTTGAACACAATGTGATTTTTTGAATAACACTATTGTTCAAATTAACCCATATTCCTGTGACTCATCATATTTTAAATGTGATGGTGACATTTCAGATTATTCTCATTGTATGAGGTGATCCTACTGCCTGACAAACTTCACATGCAGTAGCTGCTAGCGTTTAATAAAAGCACCAAAAAAGTATAAGTAAATATTATTTCAGCAAATACTTTATTTTCCTCCTGTCTGGGTAACATTTGGTACACTGCTCAGCATTAAAGACAATTACTGTTTTTTAAACCAAACGATGTTGAGTCACCATTGGTGGGAACCAGCTTGAGGCCGACAGTCAAAACCGGGCGGGAATCAGAAAGTACTGAGAGTTTGTCTCTACCCCTGTAATACAACCGATAGGCGTGTTTCGTGAAGTAGCATCTCCTACAGCATACATACTAAATGTTAAATATGACCAGTGTTTATAATATCTAGCCTCAACCATATCACGTCTCCTACAATATTTACATACAACAGAAAGAAGGAAATGTAAATTTATGCATTTGGAATGTTGCTTTTCCGAAATTACCTAATAAAATATGAAACGCATAAAAGGGAACATTTAAATACACAAAATACATAACAACGAACATTACTGATATATTCTATGAGTTTTCTTCGATCAACAAATTATTTTTGTGATAAAAATCAGTGGAAAAACTAAGAAAAATTAGAAACTTTTAACTTAAACTGGTTTATATAAATTAAAATTCCAAAGTTAAAATATGATTGCAGTTGTTAGAAGAAAACTTTAAAAGTACATAATCCAATGTGCCTGATATACAGTGTTTTGTATTGTAAAACTTGAAAGCTGCAACTTGACCAATCACACAAAGAGGATTATGCTGCTGTTGCTCAAAATGGATTTTAATCACGGATAAGCACATGCAATCATTTAAGATAGAGTTGTTATCTACAGATACGCAGCTTAGCTGGATTTGTTGCTGAATGTTTTTATCTACTGCGCTTACCTCATGGCTATAATGACTGACACCGTGAGTGCGGGATGGAAAACAAATCATTATGCTGCAGGTTTTGGGGTTTAGTCTCCAATTAAGACTCACTTGCACAAGCCTGACACATGTTGCTAGCTAGACACCAACATGCATTAATCAAACAAAAGTCAAACACATCGGGTGTGGGAATCTTAAATACCTCTTTACATCTCGATAACAGGGTGATGGTTACAACCACGACTGTCTACTTTTATCATCGTTTTTATGATGTGGCATGCATGACAAACAGAATCTGAATACATTCTCAGCGTTAATCCTTTGGACTAAGAGGAGTGAGCGCATAAATAATTCACAAGCAAAACTGCTGGTCAACCATCACATCAATGAGTGGTGGGAAAAAAAAAGTAGCTCGCAGTCTTGGGGGAAGATTTGCCTGCCCCTGATTTTGATTGAGAGACACAGGGACAGGGCCTACTTATAGATTCTTGATGGGTTTTACCACATCAAGAGGAGAGGACAGGGAGAGAGGAGAGGAGCCAACAAATAATTCATAGGAAAGAGCTGGTGATGAGCAAGATGATGAAATCTAGAGTTTGTATGCTCAGGTTGCCTGATGAATTTGTCAATAGCTACATTGCTGTTTTGTGTTCTCTTGCAGTCGTTGCTGTGGAATAGTAATGATACATTTCCATTTAGTCCCAGAGAAACTGGGAGCTTTTTCTGCACTTCAGTTAGTCAAGATCGAGGGCAAATAAATGGAAGTAGTAAAGAACATTTCTGTATGTAGATGAAAAACATGAACATCTGCATTTGCATGGACACATCATTCTCATCCTCATAAAAATGCCCAGCAGCGTATCTTTAAAGGTAATAGAATTTCACCTTTTGCCTTAATCCATATTTCAGTCTACACTTCCCTTATTCTCTCCAGCCATGCAAGCGGGCAACTTGGCATTCATCCACACATGCGCTATGTACCTTAGGGTTTCATCTTGTTAATAGGGTGCTTGAGTATTACAGTAATTTGCAGTATATGAAATATACCAAGATGTGCACACTGTTGCTCTTGCATACATATTGTGTGTGTCATTGATGATTTGGTGGTCATAAACTGAGCTGTGATCAACCCTCCGTGTTCTTACACACGCACACACAGAAAGAGGCACTGAACCTTTTCTCTTCCTCACTTGATCCACCACATATAAACTCTACGAATTCAAATTTCTGAGAATCATCAATTAACACTGGCTTCAGTTAAAAATACAATGTTTTAAACATGATCCAGATATCCACCTCAAGCCCCAGTTTCTGTCTTAGAATATGATTACCACCCATGAGACTCCCCAGTGGCAAAACATGCCATCTTCATGCCATGTGTGATCAACATCATTAGAACAGCACAGGGAGAATATATCATAGCTGAACATCGATGTTGAATGAGATGCCAAGCAGAACCATCTACAAATCAAGTCCAGATGACGTGATAACACAAACTAGACCTCAGGACTGTGAGCACGCAGTCTGTCAAAGACATTATATCGCATGTATAATCTAAACAACTGCAATTCTTAGACATACTGTAAGACTCCGCCGTCCCCTGAATTGATTTCTAGTGTTACATACACAAAAGACTTCTAGAAATCATCTGACTCATGTACAATACAGTGCGTCCTTTAGGCTCTACAGGAACCATTTTAGATGCCACGTTGAGTAATTATTTCCCCTGAACACATTTCCTGCTTCAGAAAGCCTGAGCTCAGCAGTATGAGTATGATACTTGTGACAGCAGGGTCTCTCTGTGTAAGACAGCCTCATACTAAGCCTCTGCAACAAAAAACAGGTTGCCTGTTGTTTCCTTCTACAACAATGCTAATGACTTTTTTCGAAAATGCTTAAGCAAATAAAAATGTGTTAGAGGAAGCTGATGATCGCGCTACGAAAATCATCATCTCCTGTGTTGGAGTTGCATCCTTTATGTTCAACTATCTCGCATGACCTGCTCCTTAAAGGGATTCTATCGGCAAAAATCTTTCAAGCGTGTCTGGGAATTCATGCATTGCAGTGTATGAATGCTGCAATTTTAATGCAGGCCTGAAGTCAGTCTAAATGTGGACCTAAATGTGGCATGCTAAATAAAGAGCAATCTACACAGCTCTGTAAACTGCTCTGTAAACCTTGCTACCGCTTAGTTATGTGCTTTAAAAATCTGTTTAAGCATGATAACATCACTGAACCTTGTAAAGCACTGATCTTGTTTTAGGAGACAACAGCCATTAAACACTGGTCAAGGGCAGTGTAGAATGAACCTGCAGGCACTTCAGTATGTGCTGCTGACATCTTTCCCATAGTATGAATTCAGGATAGGTCCTTTTGCAGAACTTAAACAATGCCAGCTAATTCTGCGGTGGGTACTCAAAAACAACCTCTAGTTATTTACATGACTTTGTTAACATTTGCACAAACTACAAATGCTGTCATAGAAACTAGTCTTTAAAAATGTATTTTTCAAAGCTCAGTGATTAGAGGAGAAATTATATTATAGTGTCTGGATGGAGCAACTGTGAGAAAAACATACACTACATTATCTGTCACAAGAAATATGAGTAGAACAACAACGCTTTGGGAATCTGTTTGACCCAGAGATGGGGTTTAATTTGGCTTGACTGCATATGAGACGTAGCTACAATTAATCTTTGTTATTTGCCTCTTGAATTCCCATTAAACTAAAACAAAACCTTAGAACAGCTTACAAACAGAAACAGATCACTAAACACAGGATGGATGTTTCCATTATAACTAAATACAAAAAAAGCTACTACACAGGCACAGTACCTTTATTTTTATTTCGTATGCATGTGCCGGAGGCAGTGCTGGCACAGACCATGAGGATTTGGCAAACAGCACTTGTACAGAAGGCTAAACGCTGAATTTCAACACGAGGAGATTTAACATCAAAATCTAAGTTTTGAGCCTTCTTCACAAAAACCGCTGTTTGAACACTTGAACACTACTATTCACACTTTAACCCCACATCACTTCTGGACAAGATTTTAAATCGGCCACATTCAGACTCAGCAAGCAAAGGAAAAGGAAAAGAAAGGCAGACAGATCGTGCAGCTGGAGTGCAACTGTGATCTGTGTCGGTATCACTGAAGACAAATTGTTATTGAAAGATTTTTACTGCTTTTTGTATTTCTAACTGCGGTTGATCTATAGTTAGGCCCAAAACCAACAGAGTTTGTATTGAACCGAGTGACAGAGTTTTTACAATTGTGCTTTTATGCATCTTCACAAATGGATTTGAATCGAAATAACAAAAATGTGATCAAAGTTTAGACTATCAGCTTTATTTTAGCCCAATTTTTATATTGATTTGAAAAACAGCAAATGTGAGGATGTGATTTAAATATATAAATATATATTTATATATATATATATATGTATATAAACTAAACCTAAGGAAGACAGACGTAAAACAAACAGCAAACATAAAATGTGTTTAGAATTATTACTGAGGTAAACAGTGTCAGAATGTACGTATGGACTTTTGGATTTTAAATTGGTCCATGTCAGTCAGAGTGGGAGAGATACAAGTCTGTTTTTCTATAGTACACTTAAAGAATCTATAATGAGAAGTATCTTCACAGTGCCTGTGGATCTATTGCCTACAGATATGAGTGCCTGAATGTGTTCACTCATAGTAGGTAACCTACAGATAACAATCACACAAATCCATTCTAGTTACAATGCAGAGCGTTTTATTGTCATTTAGTTCAATGTTTTTGCTTTGTGAATGCAATCCTTCCACCTTCAGTCACTCACTGCTTTTATCAACCGTATTCCCCAGCACAGCAGGCAGCTGTATCAGCAGAAAGCACCAAACGGCAGACAAACAAAGTCAGAGAATTTAGAAGCTGAGGAGGCCGATATTTCCCTCCAGACCAAAAGCAGAGCAATGTGCAACGTTCACTATAATAACCACTAAAAGGTGGTGTCAGTGTTTCTATTGCCCTCTAGTGACCACAAAAATCTGTACCTGTTTCCGTTTATATTAAGTTTAGAAACATATTGTCATCAGACACAGAAATTCACCTTTGTACCTCAAAGCTGACGGTAAAATTCAAGTTAAAGATTCTACAAGCAACTGGAGCATTGAGTACTGATCGGGTATTAAATTGGTCACGTATGGATGGTGGTGGAGGGTGGAAGGACAAAAGAAACAGTTTGTAAGTTAATGATGGTGATTAAAAGGTTTTGTTGAACAGACAATGTGGACAAAAGGAGGCAACTGTGTGCAAAACATATTAGGAGAAAAAGTAGTGCAGGCATTGAAGCGTGGGCTCTTAGCAGATTATAAATGATTGCATAATATGGTCTGAGCTGATGATCGTGATCTGTTTCATAGTACTTACACTAAATCACTGCATGCTGCAGATAAATGATTTCAAGCTTTCTCCTGTGAGTTAAAAATTCACAGAACCAGAAGGACATACAAAGAAGCACATTTGAGATGTAAATGGCAACAACAAGCACAGAAACACAAGATGTTGTGTCAAAAGGCAGATCAGGAGCACTCAAATGCTTATGATATAGATTTATGTCGTCTGACACCTCACAGATGGTGTGAATTAGTTGAGGAAGGGTTGCCAGCAAGAGGTCAAGAGAGATGACCTGGCTTTCAGTTCGCCACTAGGGAGACCAAAGCAACAGACGCGAAGCTGCTGCTGCTGCTGCTGCTGCTGCTGCAACAACCCAGAGGCAGCTACAGCAGCTGTTATTGAAGCTACAGAAGAGAAAGTGCTCCCGTAAATCTAACTACCCTAATCTCATCATCTTGAGAGATAAACAGCACTGAAAGGAGCCACAGAAGCACAAGTGTGCATAAGACTGGGTAATAGAAAAGCTGCATTGATTGTGACAAAGAGCAGAAAATAGTTTTGTAAATATGACGATACACAAACCAAATCAAATGGGTTTGTAAATGTGTAGTGATTGATTTTTTTATTGCCCGTAGATGATTTTGCATTTGAGGCTAGTTTACCGTTAGCTGATACTTACTGGTAATATGAAAAGAGATATAAACACGTAAAATATATTATTATGTAAAAAATGATTGAAAGATAGAGGGCTTCAGCTTTGCAAGCAGACCCTTCCTTTACAAGATAGCTGCTACTTTGCACCCTAAGTAACAAGGCAAATGCTAAGAGGAGATAATTGCTGTTCCACAAATGAACAAAGACACACAGGGAATTATCAGATTTCCTGAGGAGACACTTACCATACAATATGTTTGACAAAATGAGGGATGGAAATGCATACGTGAAAGAGAGCGAGAGCTGCAATAAATGAGGAAAACAATACAATGCAAATATAGCAAAAGTCTCACCTGATTGATGTGTTTCAGTTTGTCAATGATCTGATTTATCACAGGGTCTGCTTCCTTCACTTTGACTTCCGGGTTAGCACTCTGAGCTTTAATCCCATTGCCAACCACACGGAGGGTGTAGCTGTGAAAGAAAATGGTACAGACTGTAAGAACCTTCGTATGTTCTCTGGTCAAGTATAAGTGTTCAATAGGAAATACCAGAGGTGGTAAATAACTAAGAGTAACATCTGTTCAGGTACCATAGATTCTGAGGGTACTTGTCAAACAACTCTGGACTAGAGTTCTACATTTATGTTACCAATAACATCAAACTCAACTCAGTTTGTAGTACAATATGGAGCAGGTGCTTTTATTTCAGCAGAAACGTTAGAGGACATGTGTTAGTGCACTTTATACACCTCTGAATGATAACATATCTACATATAAGACTATTCATCCATCCACGGTCACGCCCCTATAGTAAGTATAAGTATTACTGAAGGATGATCCATATTGTGTTGGGGCGATGGGTTAATTCATTTGTAGTGAAGCTGTGTGGATAAAGTGGGATTTTGTAATGTGGACACAACATGATTCACCCACACGTGCATCTACTGCAACGTCCATTCTGTACTTAAAACAAACACAAAAAAACATATTTCAAAACACTGTGATTACTTTTAAAAACTTTTAACTCCACACTCTCAAAGTAGGTTTGATTTGTGTCCTTACAATTGAAATATGTGGCATTAATCCTCATTGTAAAGTGGTTCATTGTTGTTATCGCTTGGTAACAGGCATCAGTTCACATCAAGGACTCTTCACTCTTTAGTTTCAGTGTAGTCTGTCAGCTTTAATAACGCTGACCATGACATCTGGTGACTGAGGACAATTCATTCAAATCTCAATCACCAACATATCATTTAATCAAACTATCAGATCAAGGTGAAGTCACTCATTGCCAGAAGATCAGCTGAACCCTTTGTGTGGGCAGTGTGTGTGTGTGTGTGTGTGTGTTTAAGCCGTTCTTACGACGTGAAGATGAAGCAGACAGCAAAGGTGTCAATCACATGTAAAAAGAATTAAAAATGAAACATAAAACAGTAATTACACGGCCAGTAGGCGGTCTGTAGCAGCTCACACATATTAGGCATTTTCTTTAAGCAACGCGAGGTCAGAAAGAAAAACATGTATGAATAAATAAAGCAGGAAGCATGGGCGCCTAATTTATTTAAAAGAAAAGGTGGGTGGCTGAATCCATATTCAGACAGGATGTCTGGGTTCTTGCAATGCAATTTTGATGTTAATTTCCTGCAGATCTGAGCTCTGAGCATGATTAGTTTTGAAAGGAATACAGCTGTCGTTTCGTCCTTTTTAGACTTTTCATCATCAGTTGGTCCGTTATCAACACTATTTTTCTTATTAGGCTCTTTCTTCTTCTGTGTGGCCTCTGTCCTCTCCATCTCTGCTGTGGCTGCTTTCTTTCTTCTGGCAAATGAAATATTAAAGTGAACATTTAAAATCCGTCTAAAACAGCAGCGCGCTGGTAAGTTAGCGAACAGATACAGATGCTCAAAACACTTACAGCATGCAGTATAATTAAAATTTGTATAAGTGCTCTCAAATTTTAATTCTACATTCAAATGTAAATGAAATTAAGTCAGCGCAATTGATGTTGATTAATAAGCACCGGCCTTGATAAGTCAATTCAAATGCTCCAAATGACAAAAAAACACTCAAGCTGTATTTTGTTTGTCCCAATTTATTTTTTTACTATTGCAGGAAAAACGTGTTTTTTTGAGGAGGTCTTATGTCATGGCAACATCTTGAACAAAAATATATGCTTATTAGAAACCTCAATGTGGAGATCTATTTAGACAGGACAATAAAGATAAACACTTCAGCAATCGTGATTGTGGGTTGACCCGAACCGGGTTGTTGCAGCAGTAGTCTTAGATTTCCTACCATTACGTGATCTCTCTGAATAACATGACTTTCTTGTGCGCATAGAGACAGAGTAAACGCAAGTCAGAGCAGTAGGCACCCATGGCTGGAGGCTGAAGTACTAGGACTAAGCTTCACCTGAATCATGTATACTAGAGCAACAATCCATCCGCCTCCAGCTCTGTTTAATCTCCGAACACACCTGCTGAAAATAAGACCGTATGTGGGAGAACTGGACTGACGATAACTCTGGTGATACTATGAACTGCCCAGGGTATACCTGTGCAGTATAAAAATCAATAGTAAAGGGGGATTACTGTGTCCACTTGCCCTTGTAGCCCTTGATAATACCATAGTTTGCTTACACCTAACAAATAACATTCAATGCAGCTCTTCCTGACCTTTACAGGAGTCCCTTTTCCACACTTCCTGAACGGTGTGATTAATAGTCGACTGAAGACAATACATCAGAGGCATCTGCGCTCAATTTCAAGCAATGAAAATGTGTGCAACCACACATCTGTAAAGTGTGATCGAAAAGTGATTTCTATTGTAAAAACTTCACACATGCATGAAGTATATATAAAATATCAGTGGTATCCATGCACACCACACACACACACACACAGTATAAGCAGCCCGCCTTGCGCTTAGAAAGCTATATATTTCATTATGCCACTGGGATCTATAACCTGAAACACATACAATCTCTTGTAACATGCTGCAGGGCTGCCAGTGCAACACAATGACTCCTGGGCGTTTGCAACACCAGAAAATATGGGCCTGCTCTCTAAAAGGTGTTGTAGATAAAAAAGCATTGATCATAGTCATCATATATTCTTCGGGGTGAGTAAAAGGCACACAGTAGCATCAACCTACACCAGGATATCAAACAGCTGAGTGATTGCCTGTGTCTCTGTGGAACGGCAGCAGGAATCCTATAATCCATATCCTTCTCCCTAAAGAGATGCTTGGTTTGCATCTCATCTCTACTCACACTTCTGTTCAGCCCTAGATTGAAATTTTCCATCTTGGATCATATGCCTATTCCATTCAAACATATTTGTCTGCAAGTGCAAAACCTCTGAAACAAAGAAATCCGAGCCCTTCTTTGCCTCATTCCTTGACTTCAGGGCAGAATGGGATTGGTATCTCAAAGTAATTTAATCTGATCATAGCACAGGAGCATCACTCCTCTCCAGTTATCCTTAATTCAATGTAGTGTAATACTGTGGTCATGTATAAAAACGTAGATCAAAACTGTTGAGAAAAATTGGATGCTTTCTATCTGTAGATTTGTCTCCAGTGTATAATCGTATCCCATTGTTTGGGAGAAAGAGGATGAGGAAAGTTTGAAAGTCCAGGATGAACTTGAAACAGACTGTATACCAGTTTGACAACATATGTGGAGCATAATAAAATGTTCTGTACATGCAGAGAACAAACCAAACGAAGAAATGCTGCGAGCTGCGCAGACGTTACAAAATGTTTTAAGGAGTCTGATGCACACCAATTTACTGCTTTACTCAGTGCTCGTGAAGATAAAAATATGTGTGGAGCTGCGCTTCTGGCCACTTGATGAATGTAATTTTATTACAATTTATCTTTTATCTCTGTTTTTGCTTAATCCTTTGTTAGTTATTTAAAGGGTTCATCACTATAAGACGCCCTGCTGTCATGGAAGAGACTGAAGATATCCACTTATGGATAAAACCTAATCTTCAGTGTCTGTCCTTGTCCACGTTTTCTATTTTGTTGAGTCAGTGAAGGTGTTTTGTTATTTGCATGCGTTTTCTTTACCTCTCAGAGGCGACCCAGTTTTATTCAACAAGCTCAAACTTACTGCCCGGCGGAATTAGAAATGTTTTAAATTACATGTTCTGCAATCTATGCTTACAAACTAAGGCGGTGCGTTTCAGTCAGCTGGCTGTGATTTCTGGAAGCAGTTTATTGATGATTGCTGAACACTCCTATCATCATTTAACTAGTAGGTCACAGAACGTGCGTACTGTTTTTGATCTGTTAGAGTGCTTCTGCTGCATTTGAGATATCAATCATGAGCTGCAACTGAGCGTGCCTGGTAATTACTGGGAATCGCACCATCTGTCTTTCAATTTTGAGTAAATGGTAATAAATCAACACACTAAACATAGTGTGTAAAGTCAGGTGCTTAATCCTCGCAGACTAAGAACAATAATGAACATAGGCATGCTTCATCTGGAAGAGTCACATCCAAGCAGAGGTCAATCAGGCGCAGCTATGCAGCTAATGGGTGGATTATATCCCATATAATAGAAGAATATATACATTCATGAATTCATAAAGTAACATCTGGTGTTATGGTATTAATAAACAAGAAGATGACTTTTCTGCCAGCGGCTGTGTTGCAGACATATATGTGACAAAAATTAGTCGAGTGGATGCTATGGTGCACATGGTTACAGGATCTTTGTTAGATAAAACTTACCAGAATGAACTCCTGGTTGTTGAGCCCGAGACCTGAACTATCCCAGGAAATCATCAGAATATATTTTTTGTTATGGCAAATACATAAGTATAGGGTGATGTCCTGTTACTGGTAACATCCTTCAGCAGGGACAAACTGCTTATGTGAATTTATGACTTTATGATTATGTTGGTAAAACTGAAGATCATTTTTACATTGAAGAATGATGATGAGAGGCCTTCTGTAGCCTGGCATTTTAATTCCTACAGTCATACAATGGATGACTTGTGTTTTATGGACAACCTCGAGGTTGTTTAAGTTCCCCAGCAGGGATGTGATCAAGAAAAGAAGTTACTACAAAGGAAATGCTGTGGAGTCATTTTTTGGGCACTTCTATGCCATCTGGCTTTCATGCAGATTATCCTTTGTCCTGTTTTTTTGTAATGTTATTTTTGCAATCCATGTCTTTGGTGGTTTGTCTTTGGTTTCATGCTCCTTCTTATGTGGAAAACAAGTCACATTATTGGTTACACAAGATTTTAACACTACTGCTAGTTTGCACGCTGAGCAATATATAAATAAATGATTCCAGAGGAGTGCTGTCCTACTTTTATGACTGATTTCAGATGAATAATTACCATGGTGATAAATATAATGGTGTTCTTTTAAATTCAAACCAAAGTTTTTGTTCTGACTTACAAGTAAATGTCGGTTTAAAAAGTGTTACAGGAGAAGAACAGCAACAAGGTGCAATTAAGTTATGTTAATTCAATTTTTTATCTAAAAGCTATGTCAGTCTCAACAACATTAGAACTATATCTGTGTGCTTCATTTAAAAAAAGTAGTGTTAAAAAGGTGTTTTTCTGTGGAGCACCTTTATCAAGATGTTATGAAGAAAGACATTCAGTGGCTCGGGAGACGGGGGAGGCAGACCATGCATACTGTTCATGGTCGGCTGAGTGAGAAACAAAGCATGCCTGCCTGCGGTTAGCATGCTAGAAGGCAATACCTGAATGTTGTCACCGAGGAAACAAAAGTCCTTCTGGCTCGTTGCAGAGCACAGAGGGGATCGGGGAGAGCCCACCTCTTTAAAGCAGCCTGTTCACTTCAAGCTCAAAACAACAGAAAGTACTTCAGGCAATACAATGGAGCATATGCAGCTTAATGTGTAAAATCAACAAGAGGGCCATACTTCAGACAACTATCCAATTTGAAACCCACAGATAATATGGTTATAAGAAACCAATACATACAGAGATAGTGTAAATAAACCTTACATCCATAGCTGTATATCTGTATATACTGTATGTCTATAATAAGTACTCAATGTATTCCACAATATTTACAATAAGTTTGGCATTTTCTGGACAACTATACGAATGTGATTTATTTGTGCTCAAATTATGATTCAAATAAATTAACTGACCGACATAATATTCACAGACAGGTTGTAATAAGGTATTTTTATAAAGGATTATCATAATCAGGATTACAAGGTTTGCCGGTGTGTGTGTGTGTGTATCTAGAACTGCGTATCTTTTCTGAGAGCTGTGACAAAGAGGATAATACAACAGCAGTCAACATGCCTCTGGCAAAGATTTAGCTCCAACCATCACTATTGCCATGTTTGTTCCAATTACTAGGAAGCCCTGAGCCTTGAAGTTGTGTTGACTTGTGCCACAGATACACTATGGAATTAGCCAGACAGAGCTGTTTGAACACAGTGGTCCAGTAATTAATATGGTCTGATACCTGGTCGATGGTTAATGGGCATTTTGAGACAGGAACCCGCACTGTTTAACCGACTTGTTAAAGTTTACTCTTATGAAGAGACAGATTAATGGCAGTGTTTGCAGGACAGATAATATGCAAGAGCACTTAATGGTTTGGGAGCTATATACATGTTTTTTCAAATGTATTTGTGCTAAAGTCGCATAGATGAGGCCTTTGATTACAGTTTGAAAAGATCAGGAATAAGGAAATTATTTAATGTAAATTTTCTGTTCCATACTTACATTGAATATATAATGTTTGATTTGAGATTTATGTGATTAAAACGTAGGTGAATACAGTAACATGAGTGTCTCACAATAAAATACTTGATGTCCAGACTTTTAAAACAAAGATGGGAAACTTAAACACATCAAAATTAAACAACAAGCAAACACACTGTTGTTTTGTGTATATACACATACACATAATTATTGGTACATGACAATATTTCACAGTTTAAATCATTTTAAGTTGTACTCTACAAAACTAAATGGCACTGGCCCGGGGATGAAAGCCCTGCTGCTTTCTAATTGAAGGACATGTAACAATATTTTCTCATACATCATTTCGAACAAATTATTCCTGAGGATATATCTCACCCTCTAACAACTGAGTGAAGCTCATTTTGCCATGAAGAATGTGTGATTTGATTTCAAAATGACATGATTATTTAGTCCGCAGTCATTTTGATTAGTTAATCCCACAGTTGAATCATTTCATTTCAACCATAATGATGGACGTTATCATGTTGTTGTTTATGTTTATTGTGCTTTTTTAGTTGTTATTTCTATATTATTTA
>JAUMTR010000017.1:9363780-9387087 GCA_032270685.1 Microctenopoma stevenorrisi
ATTGAGAGCGGCTGTATTTATGGCAAACAATTTCCCTCTGGGATTAATAAAGTGTTTTGAATCTTGAATCTTGAATGTTTCTTAACATGACCTCTGTTTTCTGCTCATGTCTCCCTGAATGGCTGAAAACAGGAGTAAAAATATGATTTATATTTTTTATCAAGTATATACGTTATCACAAGATTCACTGAGATTTTTAAAAATTTCACCAAAACCACAACCTGTCTTCTTGTTTCTACGTCCGTTGAGTTTCGCCAAACAATACCACAGCAGCTTAGGAGAAGCATGTGGTGTTTGTTTGATTGTTTGTTCATTTGTGTTTTTTTTCCCAGCACACAATGCTTGGGGAAATTATAGCATGCACACACACACACACACACACACACACACACACTCTTAAAATGGCACAAAGCCCCAGGATCCCTGCATGAGAGGACCATGGTGCGAGCTAGTAGATCAGAGATTATTCTACATCTGCAGGGGTCAAGTAAATACATGCATTTCTTTATTCAGCAGTTCTCTCAATAACGAATGAAATCAGTATACCGAGGTGTTAACAGGTGGTGATATTAAAGTCAATGACACATTTTAATAATGCACATGCATTTCAAATGGCGTCCGGAAAAACTATTGTGTTAACATATCCAGAGGAAACTGCAGAAAATCTGCATTCCAGCATTTTAAACACATTTACATAAACCGGTTCTAGCAGCATATGGTGTGGCACTATTCTAACCACACAGATGCACAAAATGACACTCATCTCACTTTTACAGAAATCCATTAGTAGGGTTGTAAAGAAGGTATTATATTGTACCGATAATTTCCAGGCGAAGCTAAGTGGCTCTGTGCGCTTATGGGCTACTGCATCATGCACGCTGTTAATGCCAAACAGATATCAGAAGTCCTCAAATAGCAATGCAACTTTTATAACACCTCTTAAATATTTAAGTTTTATAGAAGGTAATAAGGACAAATGGAAAAGTTGGCTATCTATGAGGTACAATGGCCTCATAAAAGCAGATGGTCACCAAAAGAGGGGATTTTTAAAGATGGTAATGCCCATGAGGGCAGTAATGCTCAGAATTAAACAGATGTGCTAAAAGCAGGGCACACAATAAAAGACTCATCAGAGCTTTTGTGATATCAGCGATTGACATGCTCACATCTAAAATAAAGTTATGCCGTATTTCCTATACAATGATGACCAGTGCATGTTTTTCATCTGCTTGGAAGTTATATTTTTCTGCACAACACAAATATTTGGCAGAATTTCATGTATTGATTCCTTGGTCTCAATCCAGTGCAGATTATCAAAACCATCACTCTGATGAAAAACATTTTCCTCTCTGGCACAAAACTTAAGAGGCTTAGTCATCTTTGTCGTCTTCATCCACTGACTGAGCTTGTTCAAATTTCAACACCTGCTTCATGAAGATGCGAGAAGAAAAAAAAAAGCCACTGAGAGGATGATTATGAATTTACGAGTAGGTCTGTAAACATGGATAAACAAACGAGCCCAGAGAAACAACCTTATTTCCAGACTATCAAACAGTTGGATGTCAAGTTTAATATAAACACTCGAGCAATGATGGGACTTCCTCTCTCAATGGCACTGGTTTATAACAAGGTTTCTGTCCAGCTGAACCACGGAGCCCAAAAAGGTGCAAAAAACATGTTGAATTACTGTATGTGATTAATTAAATTTAATTAATTTAATCTGAATATTAGCACATTAGCAATATTAGCATGTAATTCGACTGTAAATGATTAATTAAGGTATAAAATATAGAATCACCCAGTTTCTCTAGCAATTAGAAAAATGCATTAACAATTTGCTTCCAATTGTCTAAAGAAGAACAGAAATAAATAACACAAAAGTCACAAAAACACAGGACTCCATCTAAAATAGTTACTACTAGAATATTTTGTTGTGAAATTTTACTTTTTGTAATTAACCACATACACATGTGCAGGCATGTTTTCACTCTGGTTTAGAACTCAATTTAATGACAGGCCAGATCAGGCCAAATAAAAATTGATCTTACATTCACCTGGTTTCAGTTTAAAAGGTGACAACATGCTAATGTGTAATGTCTGTATGTAAATGTAAAGTCACGAACCAAAACACCACACAAAGAAATGTAAATAAGCATTAATTTACACTTGTTTACACTTTGACATCAAAGGGTAAATATATACTTAGTGAATAGCATCACCAAACAGAGGTCATTAATTAAACAGAGGTGTTAAATGAAAATTTCTTAGCCAGGCTTGTTGAATCTATGATGCTCACAGTAATTCAAGGATCCATACAGACACCACAAAGGCATAGTTTAAAGATGCGTCTAGGTTTTTGTCCTCACATCTCTGATTATTTTACCACAGCTGGCAGGAACAAGGAGCCACATCTGCTGTTCCTCCAGCCACAGAGGGCTCCTCCACTGTCACTAAACCTCAGAGACAACACTGCAGATCCACAGCAGTAAACAACACATTGGCAAAAGGTACCAAAATACTAACACTCTAATCACCCCTGTGAAATTGTGTGTGGATATTTGCTCTCGGCCTCATTCTTCTTTTCATTCAGTGCAACAGCGCCTGAGCAGCGAAAACCGCTCATAAAGTTCCTGCAGGCTTGTGAAAGCTCCAAGGTGAATGACGACTGCAAAACACCAGTCAGATTGATTTGAGATGTATTCAGGGCTTCTTCAGCTTAAGCAGTCTCTGTGTCACCAAATTTAAAGGGATGACAGTCATCACTGGCAAGAAAACAACTGCAGCTGTGGGTGGAAATGTTGCCGTTCAATGTATTTTACATTTCATTTTTGTATTTTTCTATATCTAATAGCACAGAGCAACTGTCCAACCTCTTGTGCAACACAGCAATTAAAATAAACGACCCACGATTTAAAGAAACAGTAAAAAGAGAAAAAAATCCAGAAAAACATTCCAAAACAGCCTTGGAGGTTTAATGGTGCTGACACGTGTACAAATCCAAAGCTTGATGAGTTACTGTAATGGTAAATATGATTTAAGGCGCTATCTGTGATCCAAACGTAGACAAAAGGACAGTTGTGCTAACAGAGCTGAAACATACTGACAAACCAATGTACCAGTACATTTCTAACGGTGTTGACAGGTTGTTTACGCCAGCCCTCTGTTTAGAAGAACTAAGATGACAGCTCTTTAAAGAACTGTTGTTGCATTGAAATGTTCGTCCTTCTGCCACGTTCTCCCAGAAGTTGTTAGAATAGCGAACAAACGTCTACGTAACACTCCATCCATCAGACCTTTACGGTAAAATGGTAGGAGCCGCAGCCAAAAGCATGTACACGAACAGGGCACAACTTTTTATAACCTGATTATCTAAATCAAACTGTTTGGGCAGGACTCCAAGCACCTGCTAATACCCAATACCATGGTTTAATACCCAATACCATCCCTATGGTGAAGCATAGCGGTGGTAGCATCATGCCATGGGGGCTTTCAGCAGCAGAGACGGCCAAGCAAGGGGTCACGATAAGTATCTAAGGCAAGACACTACGACAGTTTTGATTCTAACCTTCATGAAGGTGGGATTTGTTGTATTAGGCTGCATTACCGTTAGCTTAGTGTAGCTAAGCTGGAATCAGATTTGGTGGCTTTGCTGAAAAGTCAAAGACGGAGAGATAAAATATGGCGGGATGGTTTAACATTTTCCTTCCATGTCATATCACCAATCTTCCTTGAGAGACAGTAAAACTGCTCGGTCTAAGTCAATTTTATAGTTGACTGATCACATAGTGTCTCTCCCTTCATCCTCTGATGGGCTTATCTGTGTTTATGTTTCCACCCAGTATCTCCCCACACTCGTCTCTGTACAGCTATTTGCAGGAGAATAATACGGCGCCCGTCACCACTGGTACAGCTGCTAAGACTACTGTGATTTTGTGTGCGAAATCAGTTGACACGTTTTCCCTTCACGCAGACTTCACTGTTTGACTCGGTGTGGTAAATAAGGAAGTGTTTAACAAAACTGGCATTTGCATACTCTGCTCACAGGAGCAGTGCAAAAAAAGATCTGAACAATGATTTGTATTTACAAAGGTAAATTAAGGTTACATGTTTACTCATTTCGAGGGCACCGATTTGCCTGATCCTTATTAGAACAAACTATCACATGCCTCCTTGTTGACCATGGATTTTTTTTTTCTGATGGGGAATTTCCCCAATCAGCTTCATACAAACAGGTCTACTCTGCACATTGTAATTTGAGGAATGATGCACACCATCCAAAACCACAGCTTTTCAGTTAAAGTACACGACATGTAACACGTAAATACCAACGTTTGCCTGCGTGTTCATAAATACCACTTCATGCCCTGGGCGTTGATTGTATGCCCGTGGTGTGATGGGTTAATTTATTTGTTGAAATGTTTAAATAACAAGCCCTGTGGTTGGTAATGAAGTTTTGTGATTATCATCTGTGCTTTAACAACATGCCCTCAGCGCTGGGCACGGCAATTAAGATTCAGCCCTTTTTCAAAGCGACTAATTTACCACTGTCACAATGTTCTTTTACAACAGTGTAATGTTAGCGCAATTTAAATGTCAAAACAATACCTTCTCTGTTACCTCATGTTGGACGGCATAATCATTTGCTTCAGAATGACAATAAAGTCTCATTCGACAAAACTGACCCTTAAAAATAAACCTAATAATTACAACTGTTTTTTTTTATTTGCAAATTACTCTTTTTATGTAAAATTAAAAAGACGGATTCAATTCTATTACACTCCCTCACTGTGAAATGTCAACTAAGTGGTGACTCAAAAGTTACTTAATAATAAAATGTTGTAGTTCATTTATTTAATGGTGCCTCATCCATTTGTCTAATTGGCCACAAGAACTCATCTGGAGTATTATATCATATTTTAACAAACAAAACATGACAAGAATCGTAAATACATGGTCAAGAATAAATTTTAATGTATTAATATATAGTAGCCCCAAATCAACAACTACAGCATCAAATCTTTTCGCATAAAAGGCTGAGTAAAACAGCTGGAAGTGGGACCAATAAAAGATGAGAAGCCTAGGGCTAAGGATAATAACAAAAACATATATCTAAACATTTATTTGTATATGTTGGTATCAGGAATGTGTATTTCAGAATATGTCACCTAAAGATGTATGACTTAAAAACCCAGGATATGAAAAAGCCAAACACCTGCACATTTCAGCTAATGAATAATCAGTAATCAACTAGTAATTTCTGCTCCACAACCTTAGAAATGATGTAAAACGTGCAACCCTCATCACCGAACAATGAAAGGTATCACATGCCAGTGTTACAGCTGGGCCCAAAAAGCCTCCTAGATCATCCTGTGGAGCACTGTATGCATCCTTAAACATCCGAAGCCACTAAAAATGCCTTTAATCTCAGGAAGAAGTTATCAAACTACTCACACAGCACGAATTCAGTCGTTATAGATGTGTTGTAATAAGAATTCATCTTGTTTTCTAACACACACACGCACACAAAAAATGTTTCCCTCTGCAATTCTCTAAAATGTCAGAGTGACAAATGGAGCATGAGGCGTATTTGGGTTCGCTCGTTTTTTGACTGAAGCGGGTTTCCAGGCTATGTGGCGAACAGCAGCGCTAATCTTCACAACCTCTTCACACTTCTTCAGCTTGTGTCAACAGCCCTGTGTGTCAGTTAGCCATTCATATGCTGCTACAGATGGTCCCATCCCTCTTCTTCAGTTCTGCTGCTGACATGATTCATGGGGCTCTGTGTCTTGATTTAGGGTCTCTTTCATATTTCTTCTCACCCACAGCAGAGCAGCATTCCTCTAAGAAACCCCTGAGGCAATGACCAAGGCCTGTCTGCCTGTCTGAGAGCAAAACAAGCTCTATTGGGCAAGACTGAACTGGACATAGTACACATGCGTGCACGTACACAAGGATGCTACATAGATAATGCACATAAACAGATGTGGGAAAAAGGCAAAGAAGTCTTCTTAGTCTTTCTCACAAACACAAAATGTGCCACATAGTCCACAACAAAATTATAAGTCAGGATTAAGTGGACAAGCAAATTGTATAAATAAGCACTAATTTCTTGCAAAAACTAAGGTCTCAACTGACTCATTAACAAGAAAATAGACCACTCTAACCTTCACTTTCTTCTATTACTCTGTTCTTATTTCCACTCCCAAAGTCAATGAAATAAGCACGTCACTAAAAATTTAACCAGCAGTCACCAGAGATTGTTTCTCCACTCAATCTTCGTCTGATGAATTTGTATAATAATAACCTTGCATGTTTCCCTTCTATCTGGAGTCAAAATGTTCCTCCAATTTAGTCTCTCGGGCTTCAGATTGCCCTGTCAGAGAGGACTATAACGAAAGACTGTGCACACCACTTCCTTATCGCTACCACTAAATTACCTCAGGATCAGATACAGGCTGCCAACTCGCAGAAACTCCACTCGGCAGACGAGAAAAAGAGAGAAGGAGATAGAAAAAAGGAGCGGAAGAAAAAAAAATGTCAAGACATGACAAGAGGAGGAGAGTAGCCCCATAGAGACTGACTGTTTCAGCTGCTCTCAAAGGCCATCTGATGTTATCTAAAGATCATCTTCAGTCACTAATGCTCGCCTTTTACACTTTACTTAACAACTGGAGTCAAGCACCTGTCAATCAAAACTTTCATAACCTGCGGCTACAACAAAGTGGTTTTCTCTTTCCAGTGTAATCAATCTGAAAGACAATTCACACCGAAGCTGACACCAGCAATAAAGGTAAAATGACTAAAAGAAGCAATGTGTTGTAAAAATGTTGTAATGTTTATCATAAACACCAAATCTCCCAGAGCTTAGCTGAAAAGTCAACATTGACAACCCAAAACAACTGTTGCTCAGATATTTCTTCTTCGATTTCTTCTTCTCCTGCATATGACAACATCACACTAGTTCTTTGCATCTCACACGTGCTTCATATATGCTGTAACAACACAATCATTTGCTGCAGCACTTGGTTTGTTTGCAACACCGACCTTCTTAGATGAAACAGATTCATATTTATTTAAATATCTCACATAAATTATTAAGTCCACTGTTACTGCAACAACCCAATTCCCCAGTGGAGAACTACGGGGATATAAATATTGGTACACATTTTAAAACTATATTGTAGAAATCAGTAGGATCAACATTTCCTGTGTATCTTTCATTTCCATAACCTAAAATATGCTTACAACCCACTGAGAAAGGTTTTGTCTACGCCAACATATGGCCTGCTGATTTAATTAAACAAAATAAATCTACTGAACATAGCATGTCAATAAAACCAGCGAGGCAAATTACAGCAGCATTTCTTACTGTTCTTCCTGTCTTTATTTTTAACATTAGCATGTGTTAACAGGTAAATCTAGGATGTGATTTTTACTCAGGTGACCACGGTCATAAGCACCGGCTTGTCCTGGTTTCTCAGGTGATATTTGTGGCTTGTGAGACTCGTCACTTTAGCAGCTTGTGGTGTGAAGGCATGATTAAACTTGTGGCGTCTCATCTGGATGCAGGATGTGGTCTTTCACACGTGTCGGGGGACCGACGTACAGCGGTGCAGACGTGCCTCGACTCCTCTCTGCACCATTGCGGGGTAGCAGCTCCAGCGCGGTGGAACCGAGCAGATGGTGAACGTATGCAGCACTCATGCATGTCATCATCACCTTCATTAGCTGAAGGTGACATATGACATCATCTGGCTTGCGTGTATTATGGGGGCCAGAAAGAGTTGTTTGCTTCTTTTTCTTCTTTTTATTGCAGCATGGCTCAAGGTTGTTTATGGGAGGTATCGTGAGTAATAACAACCCCCCCCCAACACACACACACACATATACCTTTAGCTGGCTACTCCTCCTCAAGCCTCCCCCATTCTCACCACCTCCCAGCATTAAGGTAAATAAGGGCTTCCAGCAGAGAGCCAATGAGCACGGGCCACTGAGCAGAGATGCATGTTTGTGTTGCCTTCCTCCCAGGACCCTGCTCGTTTATCTTGGCTGTCAGGTAAAGGGCAGACTCAGAGAAGGTGAAACTTTTTTTTTTTTAATAAGGCCGGCTTGGTTTCCATAGAAACTACAGGACAACATTACAGGGACAATGATAAGAGAGCAAAGTCTGGTCTCAGGGCATCCCGCAGTGTGCCACATTGTTGTTGGAGACATTTGTGTTTACGTCAGAGAAATGAAAGCTCTATTTAGATTAATTCTCCCGGAGCCTCCAGACTCAGACCTTTTACTGTGGGAGGTAAGATTAATGAAAGCATATTCACACCTAGCTTTCAGCTTGGGTCAGGAGCTAAAAGGTAGGTTTCCACTTATAAAGACTTGCTGAGTCTTCTGTGGGTAAAAACTCCCCGATAAAGACAGAAAACCTCCACTGAGCGCCATGATTTTCTCATTTTTTTGTAAGAAAATTATACTGCAAAATAATATTTGAGAATATTTTAAGATAGGGGACATATTTACTGGCCATAACATTTTTTTGTTAAGAAATAAATAATAAAACACAGAGCAGCATAAAGTTTGCTTTCTAAACCTGTCAATATTCCAAGTGTGAGATACCAACGTATCCAGAAGTTTCCCCAAACTAAAAGTGCACAAAGAAGAAACAAATTGCACAGGTAATGAATATTTAATGACTACCACATTTTTCACTTTGTGGCAGTAAATGGGAAGCATGTTTAGTTAAGAAATGAGTGGAAAATTAAAGGAACAGACGGTACCACATGCAATGTCAAAAGCCTGCAGCCGTGAGATAAAGCTAGACAATGATACAATGATAGGAGAGTCTTTGTTTCCAGCCACTCTCCTGCGAGAGAGAAATTAAGTCTCTTCTGGAGCAGAACTCAACATGGATATGGTCCACGCGTAGTCATAAAGTCGATATGAAATAAGGCGCCCTTGATAAGACGGAACACGAGTCTAATTCATGTGCAGAGATGCTTAGAGCTACTGCAGCAAAGTGTTGAATTCAACATTAGGCGTCGAGCTTTTCTTCGGCATTCATCGCAGCATTAGGATTGTCTCAGTAAAAGAGAATTACTTGGGGGAATTCACTTCCAGCTCTCCATACGTGGAACTAAAC
Source organism: Microctenopoma stevenorrisi (assembly GCA_032270685.1). Lineage (NCBI taxonomy): Eukaryota > Metazoa > Chordata > Actinopteri > Anabantiformes > Anabantidae > Microctenopoma > Microctenopoma stevenorrisi. The sequence goes on from JAUMTR010000017.1 coordinate 9,372,917, forward strand.
AAGAAAATAAATATGAGGAACTTCATTGTAGATGTCTATTAGTGAAATGACTCTATTATTCTATTGTTCTGTGGTCTGTGGTGCAGAACCATTTCTACAAAGAAGTGTGGGAAACAGCCTTTGTTACCAAAACAATATTGCTGTGTCCTTGTGATTAAATCATAAGGCTAGACCTTTTTTCTGTCAGCATTTCCAATTCTTTAACAGCCTTTTATGACACAACAAAAATATCCTGCTCACACAAATGGTTTTCTTACCAAAGATGTGCGACCGCTGCTCCCTCTTTAGGAGTATTAACTTCACATTTTTCCAACTCTTTGTTTCCCGTTTTTCAGCAGCCTCTGATTTATATCTGAGGTAAAGAGTTAAAGTGTTCAACGGGGACCAAGTGTGTGTTCGATGGTAGATGGAGGCGGCCTGATATCACACACAGGGGTGAGGGTGTGTGCTCTGACAGCTCATCGGTGGACAATAAGGCCTTGGCTGTTAATGTCCTGCTACCTGGCAAGCTGCAGGGTCACAATCTGCTCCAGATGCTGGAGGCAAACATCCAACTTGTAGTGGCGGAGGGGAGGCATCAGTGCTCGAGAAGCAAAAGGGAGTGGACTCGCTGAAAAATGAATAAGGCCAAACAGACACACACGCGCACACAACAATATATGCACCACCTGCAGCCAACTGCCGTTACTGTAGCAACATAAAGGATAATATCTGAGCACAAATAAATGAAATCTTTCATTTCCAGAGAGCTAGATTGAAAATTTATATGTTCTGAGCAACCATGCATAATTCAAAAACGAGAAGCTACAGCAGACAGAAATGTGTGCACCCCCCCCCACACACACACACACACCTATAGATGCATACAAGAGGGACTTATGAACTCAATTTAGTCAGCCAGACAGAGTTCTTGATTCTGTCACTTGGGATAATCGTCAGGATGTGGTACTCTGACCAAGCCCCTGTGTCTAAACCCAGGCAGGATATAAGGTCATGTTGGAGTGGAACTCTAGCCATGCAGCACCCAGACCTCAAGTGCTCCAGTGGTTTTGTGGTTATCTGCAGTAGCCAGCTGTCGCAATAAAGAGAAGCTCTTCAAGAACGTCCCCCTCTCCTCTTCCTCTGCCTCTCATCTTTCACCCCTCTCTCTCTCAATCAAAACTGTCAGTTGAGCCTCTCCGTCTTTACCCTTCTCTCTCTCTCTTTCCTTAAATTTGTGAATTCTTGTTTGTTGCAAGTTTTTTATGTCAAGCTCAACTGCTAGAATGAGCCAAAAACAAAACCATTCTGCTTCCTGTTAAAGGTCTAGTACAAGACTGTGAATTACCCCATAGGTTCCCAGGCAGTAAAAGAGAAAAACACCAGCTTTACGAACCGATACCGCATTTATTTAATGTGATGGTGGGATATACCTCTCTTACTTTCTCACATGAGAATGCCTAAGAGGACAGCTATGAATAATATATTTGACAGTGAATGTTTAAAAGGTTACTCCTTTCTGTGAAATTAGGTCGGTTCATCACAAACGAACATAGCAGGAAGTGAGGAGACTTGATGTCCTACAATGTGTCTGTTTATCATTTTAATTTTGTTTTACGTCTGTCACCGCCAGGGACAACACGGTTAGGAACCACTACTCCACAGCGTACATCATCAAAACTAATTCAGAGAGGCAGTGGAGTCATCAGCAGCCTGATGTGTGTCTGGTATCTGTGTAATCCAAAGTGCAGAGCTCCACCTGCTGGCCAGAGACAGGTACGACAGCCACAAAGCAGGCCTGAGGCACAAGCATTCGGATTTATGACTGCCACACTGACCACACTCATTTCACTGAATGCAACACTAGGTTTGCCAGCAAGGATATGAATGGAAGAACAATGGGCATTAATGTGTGTACTGAACAAAGACAACCAGTTGTGATGCTCTGTTTACTTGAGGCAGCACATCTGGAGCCGTCTGTACTATATGTACATATTAAATGGACATAAGGTAATTCTTTTAACCGTTTTTGTGATTTGGCTTTACTTTCTTATTATAGTATAGTGTAGTATGTAAAATAAACCATTTTATTGTGCCATAAAATCTCTGGACCAACAAACCACACAAAACTGTGGACCAGTTCTATGTGAGCAGTGCAGCTGTGCAAATACATACCGTCAAAATCAATAAAAGATGTCAATGCTATGAAAACCCACTGTAGATAACCATATTTCACATCAGGACTCGATGAGAAAAAAGCAGGTGTAAATGGAGCGTCTGATTCAATTCTCACAAAATTAGAAAAGGTCATTAAGTATTAAGGAAAGGGCCAACTACACCGCCTCATGCCACTGTGCTGAGGTGGAAGGGGTCAAGAATGACCAAAGCTTTCAACTGCAATTATTTCAACTTTATAAAACAAAAAAATGACAAGTGATAACTTCCCTATGGACAACATGCCACAATCCAACATACCCCGAGTCCCAAAGGCCCCAAATATAACAGTAGTGCCTACGATTACAAGGTAAATCTTAGAGGTCACGAGTTGATTAACAGTATAGGAATGCAGATAATCTGTTTGTAATGAGACTTTACTCAAATATGCATTTTTATTTTAACTAAATACTGCAGTCGTACCTACAGACAAATTATATAAATGAAATCAGGAAACGAGGAGACGCATGCAACCTGTGATGAAGGGCCACAGAAGGGTTCATAAGCCGAAAAGGTTGGAAAGCAGGGCTATGATATATATTATTCAACAGGTGCTGTCCCCTGATAGAAACACCATGTGGATTTTGCAGTGCAGCCCAGACAACCCTCAAATGAGGAAATATGTTCCTGGAGCAGGCTGGGATAACCTAAGCCCTTGCTGCTTCTTCAGTGGATTCCTATTAGCAGGGCTTAAATACTGTCATTTCAGTTAAGCCACAGAAAATCACCTGAGCTTCACATTTAGTGGAGGGATGGAAGCAAAAGTTGGACAAATGACGAATTAGGCAAATGAGGAAAGCGACGTAGGCAGCATGGACCTTTATTTACAGGATCAATACTTTCCACTGCTAGGCGGCCACAAACTGCTAAAAGGCCTGCTGTACGACTCCGGTAACCCTATTACCATGTGATTAACCTCTTCAGGATTAATCGGGCAGCAAGAAACACGGGAAAGGTCATAGGTCAGCACTCAGACAGCCACTCCACTATGAAGGGTGCCCCTGTGTGATGAAAGGCCACTCTTAAATCTGCTCGCCTGTCTTCAAGCATCTTTTCAGTACACACTGTACCATTCATCACGTAGCACTCATTCCTCCGTGTTAAATTCCAACAGCATGCAAGGTCAGTTGCCTTATTATCGTAAAAATAAAAAAAACTGTTGTAATCAATTAGAAAAAGGCACTTTGAAAGTATAAACACACAGCCAAACACCTGGTGTGTGTTGGCAGCCGTGAAACAGGCTGCAGGTGGGGATGAATTAAAGCAAGTCTACACCGGAGGAGGTAATCATGAATAAAACATCACATTCTCATACTTGTTGAGGCTGTAGCTTTTTAGCACTGCTATAACTCCTGGTTGTTGTCTCCCATTGGCAGGGGGAACGGGAAAACAAGGCTTTCTATGATAAAATACATTCCAAAATAGATTTGCTACCTTGCGATGCTCACGTATAAGTTTCAAGATCAGTTGTCAAACTGAATTAAGTGTGCGACAACTCCAAGGGAATGAGGATCCCTGTAATCTCTTCCCATGACTAATGCAACTTTGTCTTTGTCTGTCAGTTCCAGCCAACAGGGAAACAAAGAGAAATGGTAGCTGGAACTAGTGCTGGTTTCACTCTTTTTCCAGGTCTCCACTGCCACCATAGCTGCTGTGTACCTCGAGAGTGGGTAGCTCATGGCAAGCTGCCACTTCTTCAGTGTGTCTGTATCCATGACGGAGGGCGCAAACATGTGGGAATGTGTTAACCTTTCTGCCTCGGCGAGGACAGCGTCTCCAACTAGGGAGGGGGAGGAGTTTGAGGTCCGTTTAATCGTTAATTATCTCCCGCTGTCCAGTGACATAAATTACATGCAATGTGATAAACAAACCCCCGGCTAGGCAACTTTCCAGACTATTATTGTTAAACGAACATGGCTATAAGCAACAGAACAGGTCACGTGACTTCTTGCGTGTAAAAGAGATTGTTCACAGAGAAATAAAAACACTGACATTTTACGCTTTTTAGCATCACTCAACTAATAAAGTTCAGAACTGGTTTTTAAATATACTCTGGCCATTCTCAGTGTCATTTTCAGCTGAAGCAGGTTTCTGTTTTCACAGAAAGCTGTTAAGCACACGGTATGCCACCTGCTCAGCACCAGACAGCACACAAGTTGCAGGTTTCACTGATGAATAGGGGAGAAATTACAAGCTGTGGAATCAATGGATACGAAGTAAAAGAGCAAAAAAAGGGAGATGATTTCAACATCACTGGTAAAAATTGCTCCATATCTTAAATTAAGATTTAAAAAAAAAGCTTTCCATCATTTTAACACAAAGAAAATTACAAAAACCATCAATAAACCATAACAAACAATACAATAATAGGTGCAAAAAGACATTCAACACAAACTCCGAGACATTTCTGACAATACCAAAACAGAACTGAGGTGTGACATCCATACAGAAATACTGAGAACATTTTATAATATCCTCAAGCACAACAGCCAAAATATCCAATATTTTGTTCTGCAGGTATTGGAAATTCTTTTATTTAACATAACCACTTACATTGCTGCAGGTCACTGTCGAGACTCAGTGAGGGATTCTTTCAGGTAAAATTAGCTGGCACCAAACCTGACAAAACTGTTAATAAGCCACAGTACTAATCAGAAAATGTTATCTCCAATCTGTTTTTTCCCCTCCAGTATGAGTCTATAAGTGAGGGACAAACCTCAGAGAAACAATGCATTTTCCAAATCCCCCCTGAAGCGAGACTCCATCATGTCCATTCCCACAGATATTTAGATAAAAGCTGCTTGTGTTCTTCCTCTATGATCTTATCTGATTGTTCTTTATCTTTCTGTTTACCAGGGATCCAGATGAGGACATGCATTAAATCGCCCTTAAATCTCTGGCTCTCATCATTTCTTTTCCCTCATCGTTTTTTATTAAATAACACCAAGCTCTGGTGCAACTCATTGCTTCTTCAAGACCATAAAACAATATGCCTGTGTAACTGCACAAAGTTGAATATACAGTTTCTTACACACACACACAGACACGCAGACACACACTGCACCAATCGTTTAAGGTCTCTGAGGCCTCAATAAGCTTCTGTAAATCAGCCGCCATCCAGCAGTGAGTTTTATTCCCCTCCCGGTCTATGGATGTTGGGTTATGACCCGTAGGCAGGAGGTTATTTATTGCTTTTGTCTCAGCTTGTGTTGACTTCCAGCCATTCATCTGTGGTTCTAGCAGAAAGCAGCACAGGGCTGTGGAGCTGCAGGAAACCTGCTAAGCTGCAGGGACACGGCTCGATACTCTCCTCAGAGCCACTGCTCCCGTCATTTTTTACGTCTATATCAGTCCTTTTTTTTTGATGATAAAATCAAAATGAAAACCAGTGACTGACCCCGAGATGAATGAGTCTCTACCATTAACTGTTGGGTTAAGGAAAAGAGGAAGAAGAGTTAAAGTGCTGAGAGAAACCTGCAAACCGTAAACACTTCTCAGAGGCTGCAGGCAGAGATGATAGACAGCCGATGCTGGCCTTCCTCTTCCACCGGCATGTATAAAACATCTCTATTCACAGAGACGACTGCTTCTTTTGTAGTGGAAACTCGAGGTGTTATCTTGGAAAATAACAAAAGCTGAAACTAATAAATTGTCAATGCCACAGTGGAAGTTAACCTTGGTGCTCTGTCTCCACAGCAAAGGCAATTTTGATGAGCATCATCGAGCCGCACATTCCTGAGAAATCTGTGCATTTCTACCGTTACTAGGAAGCTACCGTCTCCACCCCCCCCCCCCACACCCTCCCTCCATTTCTCACCTGCACACAGCAGCTATGAAATTGTCTCTCCAAGGCTGTCATCCTTTACAGTGGAGCATCTAACCCAAACTGGCAACGCCAGCGTCACTGCTGTTTAAAATATGGCCGCGCCTGCCATTTCTGCAGCGCTGACAGCACCTGACGGTTAAGAGGAACAACCACAGCCTGAGGATGGATGGGCTGGTCCTTGAGTGTTGACAGCTCCAGTAAGATCGAGAGCTGTGATGTAATGGAGACAGGGCCGCCGTGTGATACTATGAAAGAGGTCAGTTTGTCTGCCCCAGTTCACAACCATTCACATCGCAGATCTATGTCTGCAGACACTAACACTCGATACATTCATTCTACATCCCTGTCAGCTTGTTTGTGTGGGCAGTATATATGTGAACTGTGCAGCAGATCAGGGGTCAAACTTCCAACCTCTTTGTGCCAGGACTGCACGGGGAGATGTTTTTGGGGTATGCGTGCACATTTAGGAAATCTGGTTTACATAATTAGTTTAAATCATCTCTTTGTTTGCACTCTCTTAGTCGCGCATTGTTCCATATGAAAACAAACCTTTTTACGATGTCGGTTCCATTCCAGCAGGTCAGTCCATCACTTGAGGCTAGTTCGCTAACACACAGCTGATCCGCCAGGCCACCATAGAAGGTACGATAGTGACGCAGATTGTTCAGAAAGTCCCTGAAAATGCAGCCGCAATCAGGCAGATTGGTAATTAATTTATTTAAGAAATGTTTTATTAATGAGTTGTACATTAATGACATTCGTTTTTATGCTCACACTTATAGTTCAAGCCACGTACCTTCTCCTGACAGTGAGCAAGTCCCCCGACACTCTGATGAGAGCTTTATGAGGGATGGATTCTCTGCTGCTGCTGTGCTGGATGCTGACTGACTGTGCAGGTTTTCTGCTTGGTGGGCCACACAGTTTGTGCACCTATTACCCAAAGAGACAGACACAAATGTAGGTCTAAACACTGAGGGAGGAGACGTGCATTTTGAGAAAATGTTGTTAAACTGTGCCAGTGCATGACTAATAGGCCTTATTTTAGCTGGTTGAATAACAGATGTTTATATTAAGACCATTAGTGCAGCCATCGGAAAATTCCCAATTCCCACTGTATGTGCTGCAGCCATACAAGTGAACCACTAGATGGAGCTGTGGTATCTCACTTAGAGCAGCAAGGACTGTTGTTGAGAAAGAACTATTATAAGACATTCATTTCACAATAAAATACATTCTTGTGCAAGCAGAAATATGTATATTTATATTTCCTATGTTTATATACAACTTGTTTTATTTATTTTAATTTACAATTTCTGGGTAAAGCCAAGTTAATGAACAGTATCTGTCTGGTTTCTGACCACACTGCAGCTGCCCACACGGATGTTTTTCTGGAGAGTTTTGGTCTGGTACGACCAACGTGTTGTTGTGTACAGTCTGTGCAATTTCAAGTAATTCATCTTTGGTCTTTTCACCACATGCCTATCTGACATAGAGCTAGATGTACAGAAGTAAACATATAAAAAAGAAACTCCATGACTGAACGGTTCGTCCTGTAGCTTCTCTTCTCCTCTTTGCCCTGTGGGATTTCCCAGTGATATTAGTTTTCATCTTACAATCTCTTCTCAAAGATGAACTGACCTGTGCAGTGAGCTGGGGTCCATTTTTCTGAGCATATTTGACAGCATCGTGAAGCAATGTGTGAATTCCCAGCAGCACTTGCTCTAAATCCTGAGGTCCTTGTAACCGTGCCGACAGGCCCTGCAGCGAGTGAACAAACTCCCTCCAGTGGGTGTCAATCTCAGCCATGCTTGCCAAACAGCCCCGCATCACATTGAGGCAGTAACCCATGCAGGGTTTGGATTGGGTTAAGCCCTGTGAAGCAAATTACTTTGGGATCAGTAAGTCAGGTGAAGGCTTTCATTAATTCAGATCAATAAACTTACAACGGAGCCATGCACTCATACCTGGCAGTGAGGACAGTAATGCATCTTGAGCAGGGCTCGTCTGCACTCGCGGCTCAGCTGTAAATGGTCTGTAGTATTGATGACCTCAATGCCGAGATGCAGTGCCTGAATGAGAAGCTTCCCAGAGACCCCGGAGCGAGCAATTTGATCAGCCAGGGAACCGGGCGCCCCGCCAAACGGTTTCAGTTCACGGCTTGACGACCTCACGCACTCAGCATATGCAGGTGATATGTCACTGAGACCTGGGTTGATGAGGTGATTGTAGACCAGCGGGAAGAGAGCTTCGAAGAATCTCTGCACTAAGTCCTCAACGCTGAGCTCAGACCCCAGCAGGAAGAGCCCGATGTCAGTCAAGAGTTCCTGCACTGGACCCACAGACTGATCCGCCATACGGCGGTAGGACTCCTGGAACATGGCATTAGTGCGATTCTCAGCCTGTGTCATCAGAACCTCAAAGATCTCTGTGGCATGAACAGCAGGAGAGAGAGAGAGAGAGAAAATTACTGAAAAGAAATGATCGTGCTTTAAAGTTAAGGTGCCCTGGCTTCCTGTTGAAGGAAGGAAATGAAAGGCCAAATGTTCTGTAAATGTAAAAGGAAGTGAAACCATTAAAATAGCCTAAATATGAACAAGACTAAATACAATATAGATATATATCTGAGATCCAAGATGACTGGGATAAGATCTTTACAAATTACGCCCTCAGGGAATCATAATGTCAGTCGCATTAGCATAAATCATATGTCTAAAGCAACATGTCTGCCTTTATACAAGCAGGAAAACATAACAGAGGCTTCTGCCAATCTCTGCGACTAACCCTTAACCCCAACCCCTGTCCACTCCTGATTTTCTGAGGAGGTCATTGTGAGTAGGAAAACACATATCACACACTGCTGCCGTTTTGTCTGCCACAGCAGTGCCAGGATTTGCCTGCAAGTGTGTTTCAAATGAAATAAAAGCTAGTCCTCAGTAGCTACCACAAAGCTTTTCTTCCCAGTGCAGTACATCACCAGTGATGGTGCATCTTTACTCCTGTTGACTCGTCATGTTCAACCATTCATGGAAAACCTCTAAATGTTTTGCCAGACATTGAGGAATAACTTCAGCACAAAGAAAAAGTGCAACAAGTCTGCATTTATTCCTTTGTCTCTTTTTTTTCCTGTTTTTTTCCCAGCTAATACCTGAGCCACAGCCATTCTCACATCATGTGCTCGTCATGTGTTCGGGTGAACTCCTGGAGCCGCCTAGTCTTTTGGGTGGGGGTGGCCAGTGTGATGAGGGCTTAGACAGTCAGCTGCAGTATATGCACTGACGTGGAAAGACTGACCAAATGCCCCATGGAGAGTGTAACTGCAAGGGGGCCATAGAGAGGGGTCTGCCACGTCTACAGGCAACAGTAAACACAGAGGTACCATTAGCGGAGTGGGACTACAGGTGAAGTGTGCGACAGGTCTGAAACCCGAAGGAGCATGCTTGTGTGCGAACGTGGAAACACAGCACCTCCTCTGCAGTAAGAACTCTGGTCACAGAGGAAAAACAGCGTGAGAATGCGTAATGAATAACAAGGTGCCGTGAAGGTGCAGCGTAGATGTGCTTGTGTAGTACAGTTGGAGATTACCGCAGCCCTCGGGTGTATGAAGCTTAGCAGGCAGAGTGATGAAGGGTTCCGTGGGGATTACAGCATGTGCCGCAGGAAGAGTTTACCACATTAGATTGGGAAATTAATGAATCCCACCTGTCAAACCTTATAATGAATATCTGTGTAGTAAACAAATTTGTCTCTGTTGAATCTCTTTCTTCGTCTGCTTCCTGGAACATAAATCTAATTATTAAGTTAATTTCCAGTCATAGCTGCATGAAGAAAGACTTGAAAAGGCATGGATAATAAGTTGATCAGGAATTCTGCTGCCTAAACGAGTGTGCCGCATTAGAGGAACGCCCACACAGATGTTGCCAGCTATCCAGGCAGCGTTAATGACATTATGTTTCACCAAAGGCAGCGTGTAAAGCAGCGTCTCTCACCAGGAGGCCCGAGACTTGCGGCCAGGCTTCTGGGCAAGCCCGAGGACAGAAATAACACAAGAAGAGACGGAGAAATGTAGAAGAGATATAAAAAAAGAAGGTACATTTTATTACTTTTTAAAAGAAAAATTCAGGCAAAAATGTAATTTATAATAACACTCAGAGGCACATGGTCTGATTTTTCTGATGTTGTAGATGCCAAACTCAACATGAACATGTCCAACTTCTGCTGCCCCAAGAGATGCAGGAGCTGTGATTACACTAAGCTTTGCTAAGTTTGTGGGGACATTTGCTGAAGAATTCCAATTTTGTGCTGCACTGTATGGAAGGGATTAGCCAACATAAGGAGACCAGGGAGTAAGGACAGCTCAGCTAATTTTAGAATACAGCTCCAGTCGCTGAGGTTTGTCCTTTTGGATTATTACACTGAGCAATGAAGTCATCCTTAATTGTGGCGCTGACAAAGAGACAGGAGGCTGGGATGGAGGTGGTAGAGCTGCAGATTTACATCGGAAGTGACCAGGATGGACAGAAATTGAAATGACTACATCATGCTGCGCAGTTTGAAGACAAAGTCTCTCTAACTTTGTTGAGATAGCATGGTTGAGATAGCTGGGACATGGGAAGTTGAGTCTGGAGCTGCCAGGCAGAAGGAAAAGAGGAAGTTATTCTGCAGTTTCGTTTCAACTTAAGACAACGTGAAAACAATGCGCTTCTGCAGCATTTAGTTAATGGAGTTTTAATTTCACATACTACAAGAAATATCGCTAACACACTTTCTGTAGCTTTTGTGGGGACCTCTGGGTGTGTTTTATACCACGGCGTGCCTGTTTTTCCCGTGTTTGTTCTGAGTGTTAATGAACCAGCTGATAAGATGAGAACATCTCTCCCAGGAGCAACACTGAGAAGAAGCAGAGCCAGCATGACTGAAAATCCTCTCATACTGTGGAGGTAATTCTTACACTCAGGGTCTGGCCTGCTTTAATCAACTGTAGCAGCTGGGCAGATGGTGGGTATTGGTAATGTTAGGTAAAGAGCAGAGAGAATGGGGGGGGGGGGGGGGGGGGGGTTAACCATTTGTCATAGTTAAATATTCAGCAACAGCCTCAGTCTTGATAATATTTTCTGTCTCTGTAAAAAGTCAGAAAATGTCAGACAAACATTGAATCACTATGTTGACACATGGCTCAGTGTAAAATGTGATTACAGCTTTGAGAGATGTACAAGAAATGTACATATTGTAATTTATAGAATATATTATTTAATTAAAAGTAACGTGTAAGCTTCAGTCCATTGTGTTTATAAATTAGAGTCACTATAACAAGGCTTTACAACTCGCCTGCTGTCATGAGAAATACATCAAATTAGGGTTTGAACTCTCGAATATATTTGACTATTATTCCGTTATATACCAATCATCAAAGCCCCTCAGTGAAATTCCTGCATAGCTGAGCTATCCTCCGTGTCTAAGAGCCTTTAAATTTAATCAAATTTTATTCCCTTCTGCAATAATAGCTGCACTTCTCATTTTCGTTTCTGTAGGATGAGCTGGTTAACTGTGACATCGGTAGCTAACTCAGTGATGAATTACACTAAACATTTTATTTTATTTATTTATGCAAACCCTTGCTCTGTGTTTGTCCCTCTGTGTATTTTAAGAAGGACACAGTGAGGTTTTGACATAAAGTAAGCAGAGCAGATACTAGATGACATATTCCTGCCTTTACCACCAGAGGGAGACATTTTTCAGTTTAGCATTATATTAAATGATAAGTAGCAGTATTATTATCCAAGGAAAACAGTGCAGCCTGAGAAACATGTTACACACTCCTTCCAGCTTCTGACCATCGGCTCCAAGATTTCTCTTTGATTTCTCTTTTTAAATCTTTGATTTATTTAGTTATTTTATAAAACTGTGAAAAAAGGTGCAGAATAAAGGGAAAGTAAAATGATCACTGTCACTGTAAATAAACACAATTGCAACCACAAAGCCTTCAAACCCACTTCATATCTGATATCAAGGTCAGGACAGGTTTAGTGGCACAAACAAACATTCCTGTTAGTAAGAATATTCTCACTTTACTCACTGTTGACTGTAAGCACCAAAATATGTGTGTGTGTGTGTATGTGTGTGTGTGTGTGTGTGTGTGCGTGCTGATACTCACAGACATGTCACTAAGAAAAATTATCAGTCAGCTGAATGAAAAATAAGACCAGCCTTGCAGTCTTTTAAAACAGACAAAAGAAAAGAATCTATCTCTCTGACACACACACACAGGCATGTCTTACTATACCAATAGGGACAGTCATTGATATAATGCATTCCCTGAACCCAACTCTAACACCACAACTACATGTCACATACATAAATTGTATCTATAACCAAAATCTCCCCACAAAAGCAAAACAATAGCATTTGAACAGCAGTTGTCCAGACAAGGAAATAAAGACATTTGCGTGAACAGACAAAAACAAACTCCTCACTGATACGGTTAATCTACTACACTGCAGTAAATCTCTAAATGTGCACTGTAATGCATTAACAGATTGTATCAATATCAGCTTGCCGTGTTTCCAGGTTCGGTGCGCTCAAATGCCACCAGCCGACCTCAGCTGCACTGTTGAGCAATGCAAAGATGGCTTTTATTAATGTGATTCATCCTCTCTGAATGGCTGTGACCACAACAGAGGAGCCAGTGACATCTGATAGGCTGCAGAAAAGGCCATTCTCCATCTAGAGAGGATGAGTCAGTGGCTCTGTGGGTTCAGCTCATCCCAGAGCAAAAGACACACAATGAAAGTCCCTGGCTCACAGGGTGGCACAGTCAGTACAGTCCACAGAAAACCATGTCTTCATTGTGGCACGTTAGAGGATGAAATAAATACTTGTACGCTTTGTTGTTCCAGGACGCGGTTTGATGAAACCGTTTTCTGCACCACTGTTTGTGGTAAATGGAAATGAATCAGGAAAGGTCAGACATTCATTACTTTAAAACTCAAAGCGATGGTAAAGCGTTCAGAGCAACATGTGTTTTATTTAAAGCTCCCAAAGTTTTCCTAAACATGTCTTAGTACTTTTCAAAGATGGTTCCCATAGAGAAAAAACTCTCTTTAAGGAGTATCTGACACTGAGCCAAACCCCCTTCATCTTACGCCTGCAAAAACAACTAACACCCAATAAAGAGACTATGAATTTAAATCAGTTTCTCATTTTTCCCCATACCACACGGCACACTTGGAAGCTATGAAAACATCGGAAAATGAATCATTAACTATTAAAATTAAGTGTTACCACATGCACCTGATTTTTTTTTAAACGTTGTTAAAATGTATTTTCACTTTACTTCTAAATAAAATCATCCACTAACTTCACCACTTCTTCTCTTTAGAGTCACAGGAGTGCTGGATGGACACTTGCTTTACATATACCTGGTAATAAATTGGGTCCATTGAAACATTCATACTTTTTCTTGCTCTCAGGCTGTAAATTTAAAGCTCAGCCGGTCTGACCGAGTTATGCTAACAAACCTAAGGATTCCTAAGCTGTTGGATGTGTGCAAAAATAACCCAGCCTATAATCTGTGTGAGATGCAGAAAACCACGTTTACAGCACTAAAGCACGTGTTCACCAAAGAAAATCCAATGAAAGCAGAGTTGTGATAAGAATTTGAAATAATCTTATTTTAGTTTTCCTGGCATGACAACTTTTCAAACAAGCACATTACTCTATGAAGACAAGCAGGCAGCTCTGCTATCACACAGCACAGCAATGAACTCTCCAGGTTAGAGCTCGGTGAAGTGTTGGACAGAAATACACGACTACGTCTAGTAAGAGATGAGTTGGCTGTGTTAAAGCAAACGAACCTATGAAGTGGCAGAACAGTGACAAGAGAACAGATCAGGCAAATGAATCAGATTTAGGATCAAGGCAACAAAATCAAACACACAAACGCGCACACGACCTGGCAGACTGTCCCGATTTAGCTCGAGTTTGAGGGGAAGCACAAAGTGTTATTCAGTGTGAATGAAAGAGCTCAGTGTACCTGCCTGCCCTGATCTACAGGTCCTTCTCAAAAAATTAGCATATTGTAAGTTCATTATTTTCTGTAATTTACTGATAAACATTAGACTGTCATATATTTTAGATTCATTACACACAACTGAAG
>JAUMTR010000017.1:9390349-9594732 GCA_032270685.1 Microctenopoma stevenorrisi
GTGTGGTGTGGAGCGGAGCGGAGAGGAGAGGAGAGGAGAGGAGAGGAGAGGGTAAGGGAGGAGAAGGATAGGATTAGAGAAGAAGAGAGGGGGGCACGAGAGGAGAGAGGAGGAGAGGGGAGGACCTGAGAGGAGAGGAGAGGGTAAGGGAGGAGAGGAGAGGAGAGGAGAGGAGAGGAGAGGGTAAGGGTGGAGAAGGATGGGAGGAGAGAAGAAGAGAAGAGAAGAGAAGAGAGGAGAGGAGAGGAGAGGAGAGGAGAGGAGAGGAGGGAAGGGGATAGGAGAGGAGAGGAGAGGAGAGGAGGGAAGGGAGGAGAAGGATGGGAGGAGAGAAGAAGAGAGGGGGGGCACGAGAGGAGAGGAGAGGAGAGGAGAGGAGAGGAGAGGAGAGGAGAGGAGAGGTCATGTAAGGAAAGAGGAAAGAGAGGGAGGAAAAGACAGAATCACATGAGTGAAAGAATGAACAGAGAAAGAAAAGGAAAACACAGATGGGTGGAGAGGAGATCAGACTGTGAGTCATTTTAATCTATTTTGCCTGGAGTCAGACTCGGCTACCATCAGCCTTTATCTCTGCGTACTTCCTCCTCCGCATCAATAACCAAGCTCCTCCTCACATACATTAACAGCTGACAAACTTCTAGATGGAAGTAAACACCCACCTGAAAAAAAGGACTTTTTGTCTGTCCAGTTGTCTATGCATCTATTTTTCCCCCATCTGCCTCGTTCTTTCTCTCTCTCTTCCGTTTTTGCTCCACGAGGCGTAAAAGTCAATATTTGAGGATCTGTTGCAGCTCTTGAACACTTCAAAGAGCACAGAGCTCTGCTGTGAACATAGCCTTTAATATGCCGTTCAGGAAAAGAAGCAGAGAGGGTCAATAAAGTGGCACACAAGTGCTTCTTGTATGAAAGCGTGTGTGTGTCTGTGTGTGTGTGGTTTCTGGCATTTATAGGTCAAACATCCTTTCATACATGCTGCACATCTAGAAACACAGGTCAGGTTTAGCATACACACCAAGTTGTAAAGATTTTCAGAGCACAGGGATCCACACATAAAAAGCCAGAGAGTGAGAGTGAGCTGTCGCAGATTTAGGAGCCAGTGTGAAAAAAATAATATTATAATAAAGCTTTCATTAGCTTTCAAAGGTGTCTCTGTGTGAGGCTTTCCTTTGACTGGTCTAAGAGAGCTGTTCGATGCCAACACTGCCGCATATAAGCATGAATAGAGCTCTAATGTGCACAACACGCTGGTGATTACTCTATTGAACTGGATAATTGCATTAAATTTATGAAAAGATGATATGGGACATGAGGGTTCAGGGGTCTGACAGTGGGAAGCTGTGTAATTTGGTCCCGCTGATTGGCCTACAAAAGAGGAGTCATTATGTTACTGGTGAACATGTAATTACAATCGCACTTAACTAAACGTATGACTTTGTCTGAAAGCGCAATAGTGCATCAGCATCCGAGCAAAACATGTCCGAGACAGTGAAGTTAAAGACTTTTTTAAAGCCTGTGGATCAGTTTAGGAAGTTTGGGAGTTTTTAACTTTAGCTTTTGTTCTGATTTTATCAGCTTTGATTTTCTGTGGAACATTTATTTTTATTTAAACATTCGATTTATTCGTTGATTGGTCTATAGGAGGCGTCGCGGCGGTGTAGTGGTTAGGACTCTCGTCTCAGGTTCGATTCCCTGTGGGTTTCCTCTCTGTGTGTCAGGTTGATTGATCATGGTTGTTGGACTATGTGTTGGCCCTGCGACGGACTGGCGATCCGTCCAGGGTGTACCCCTCATATCAACCAGAAGAGATAATCCTGATGTTTCAGATGCTGGAATGATTTATTGGTTTTTGTGCATTTACACATTCATTCTTGACAGTTGAAATAAACACACCGCAGCCCATTTTCAACAAAAAGAAACTATTGATTAACTGTATTCGATTTTATTTTACATTTTGTGCTTTGTGGACTTTTTCTAAAATGCAAGAATAACTATAATCTGAGATTAGTAAAATTGTTTAAACCTTTTATTTGATCGACGACTGCATCTATAAAGTGAAGATTTTTATTTTTTCCACTGATCAACCAACAGAAAAATCAGTTTAAAAAGAATATTACTCAATGCAAGGTTAAAAACAATTAAAGAGTGAAGATTCAGATACTGGGAAAACTCAGTGTGTAAAAGCCAAGTGTAGAAACCACTACTCAATGTGTGTAACCATCACGCCACCATGCGGAACATAACCACGCGGGCTCATTTTAGCTCACGAGGAAGCAACCCAGCAGTTCTGTTACCGTTTGTGTTGAGGGAAAAAAGGATACCAGGTGTAACAGATAACAGGTGTTTTATAATAGAATAAAACGTTCACATTCAAAATCGTGTTGAAGACGTGTTGAGAATATACATACACAAAAAGACAAATTAGACCAAACCAAACCCACTAGCAGCACAGAAAAGGCCATCTGACACTTGACTCCTAGTAGTAAAAATAACAATCATCTGTCTCTCATGTCAGGATACTGGTGATAAGCAGGACAATTATGCCATTATATCTACCGGGTAGCGGGAAAGGACAGGATGTAAGATAGAGTGGGAGCAGACAGTAGGCTTGGTGCGTTACTGTGTTTAGGATTTCATCGCCCAGATGACTACAGCTAATCCCTGGAGACTCCTTCCTTACTTAGCAAATACTTCCTTCCATTAGACTGACAGAATAAGTGATTTCTCCAAACAGCTACAGTGAAACGGAGAAGCAGAATCACAAGAAACGAGCCAAGAGACCCAGTGAACAGGAAAGAAAAATATCACACTGCTGTTGTCATAAAAACTGCATTCTGTTTGTGGTGAAACCTTAGTTTCCTCTCAGTCAGACGCTCCTAATATGTGTCCGTTTTTCCCTTGAATTGGATGTCTTCATTATTTAAAGAACTTGGTTGAACTTGAGGGCTTCTTGCAGAGAAGAAAAAGAACCTATAACAGCTTGAACATTCACTTAACATACCACCAAATCAGAGTAGCAGTTTGTGTGGAAAGCTGCCGTCAGCTCAGTCTACGCTGCTGTAAACGTCTTCAGCTGCAGTCACGTCTCCTAAACAAACATCACAGTAGAATATTATCTAGCTGGTCTCCACGCGGCTCATCACTATGCAAGAGAGGAAAGAAAAACGGTGTAAACCTGTCATAAAGGTACAACTTCTGTATAGCTGTGTCATCTAATCTCCACAGTTGCCTTAAGACAACAGCCAGCAGCCATAAATCTCCATTTCAAACGGGCACACAGGAGACAAACAATGTAAAGTGCTGACAAGTGTGTGTATTTTTAGGGCTCATCCCCATGCAGCGAGGTGCAGTGTGTGTGTGTGTGTGTGTGTGTTTGAAAGATAGAGAGGAAATGTAAGACGGAGAAAGTCAGTGTGCATTAGTATTCATGTCGACAAGTGTGTGTGACTGCTGGTGCCCACCTATGGGACACAGCAGCGTTCAAGGACTTGAAGACGCATGTCGGCTGAACTGAATCTCCTGAGCAGCAGTAAACTGAACACACAGAACGAGGGAGACGCAGTAATCTGCCTTACGTCTGACACTGTAATGGAACCTAAAGGTTTCTCTTTAAATGTCAGACAAGACAGGGAGAGGGTATTAAAAAGTTTTTTATGGTAAAAGGCTCTTTAACACTGACACAGTATGGGGTTTCTTTGTGGTAAAAGCTGCAAACTAAAGCAAGAGAGACTGAGAGCCGTATGATTCAGCACTATAGAAATAGTTTGGGGTAAAAACTGGTTTTCATTTACTCCTGGAGAGCTGGATGAGAAGATCAATTCCCGTCTGTTAAATATGAGACCACAGGGAGCATCCGCTTAAGTTTACAATAAAGACAGGATAAACCTTTTAAAGTTCTGTTTAATAGGTCCAAAAGACAAGTCAAAAAAAAACCAATCATGTACCAGACTGTTTCTGGGCAACGCTGCCTCTAAAACAACGTCATACGCAAACAGAATTATTATGGCAAAGACAAAGACACCAGCACAGTCCAGCACGTAACCGCTAAAACAGCTAAAAATACACAACACGACACGACACGACGACCAGTTAGCTGTGCCCATTTTTAACTCATGTCCGACAGATGCAGCGCTAGAGCCAACATCTCCTCGTGTAACTCTCTGCCAGAGAACACAGAAGCATATTCTCCCCAACATTCCCCGACTTCTGCAGGCACGAAGAACGATAACGAGATCAGAGAGTCCAACTAACATGTTTGACACGGGAGTTGCAACAGCCAACAAGGAGGAACGAGCGCAGCGGCATTGTTTCTTTGCAGCAGCAGCAGCAGCCATAAACGCCTAGATTGTTGAAGGGTATTGACTCTGAATAATCCTGCTTCCCCCCTAAACCCTCATCCTCCGACTTCAAACACTGTGCAGAAACACTGAATAGATCTGGCGTCCTCCCAACTTTCTCTCCATCAGTCTCTCATTCTTCTTCACATTCTTTTTCACTCTGTCCTCCCCTGGATCAACTCTCCAGCCTTGAATCGCAAAACCAAGTGCAAATTCTGTGGGAAATTTCAAGGAGGCCCCAGCATTGGCTAGCGCACGCACACACACACACACACACCCACACACACACTCCTCTTACAAGAGTGACAACAAAGGCTGTAGACCCCGTGGACAAGGAGTCTGATAAATGGAAAGTCCCACACAATAGAGCAGAGCGCAGGTTGGAAATGCTGAGGGCCAGCAGTCAAATCAAACTATGAAATCTTCAAGCAAATTTGTTTATTCAGTTTATGCAAGTAGTCATTTTGCAGCTGCTACTGGAATCGAAGTTCTGGCTACAGTTTAGGCCTTGGCATACACAGAATCATGGCTTTTCTGCTTTAAAAACAAATGTTTTTGCAGGTGTCCGTCTCACATGAAGGTTATAAAACAGATATGCTCCTAATGGTTTTTGTCTCACCTCTGAAGATAAATTAGCAGGTGTTTTATTTGCATGTTTCTATGAGAAACACTGGTGTTTTTCTAGGGGAGCGTAAAACAAGGAAGGCTCATTTTCAAGACAAAAGATCCTAAAACGCAGAGTCCTATAAAAAGCAGCATATTTTCCCTAACTGAGGCAAGCAGCCAATTTGTGACCAACATAGAAACTTTACTGGAAGCAAACACTTTGTTACTGTAGACAGCGGTGCAGTGCTGCTCAGGGCTGTTCTCAGCACAATAGAAAATACTGTTTTGAACTTTCTGAACTTTAAATTCTTGAGAAATACGAGTTGCCAAGGAGCACTTAGGTAAGAGTGGCCTGTTTATAGAGAAACCATCCTTATTGTTATTCTGTCAGTGTCCTGACAATGTATGAGAATCATTTATTTATGTCATTAGCAAACAGGCCAGAGCTTATTGTACACAATCATTTACTTCAAACGTGTGCGTGTCTTTATTTAACTGGAACATACAGATGAGCACTGCTACAAACGTAACTGGTTAGGCTTTTTAATTCAAGCTAAAACATCCATGCGGTGGCGTGGTGGTTAGCACTGTCGCCTCACAGCTAGAAGGACCTGGGTTTGTGGGTACTCAGGTTTCCTCCCAACGTCTATGTGTTGGCCCTGCGATGGACTGCCGATCCGTCCAGGGCGTACCCCGCCTCTCGACCGAAGACAGTTTGTTGTTTTTAGCTTTGTTGCAGTGACTTTTAACACTACTGGATGTCCAGTAGTAGTCCAGTATGATGTCAAAGGCCCCGGCCCCAGAATATTGTGTTTACCACACATGGTTCTGGTGCTGACACCTCACTAACTTAACCAGAAATTATGCACAGAAACAGAAACTTCAAAACATCAAGTGTCTAATCAGCAGCAAACAAAACAACTTCACTCCCTCCCCCTGCTGAGACCTCCTTGTTTGGCACAGTGGGTTTTGTACTCATTCGACGGCTGATTGTGGTCTCTACTCAGTCAAGCTCTGGGGCCAATGCCATTCAAAGATGTTCCTTTTTTTTAATTCAAAGAGTAAAGATGTGCCGTGGATCCTTTAAAGGCTGGTAAACAGAAACACAATTAGCAATTATGAGTGCAAAAAGCAAGTCCTGCACACAACAGGGTAGCTTTCCACTTGAGCGATACCAGCACTCAGTCCAGACTGTTTGATCTTACACTCATCAGAGCCACAATTAGAAGCAAAGCAAATAAAAAAGCAAAGGCTGACTGTGTCTGCTGGATTCCTGGGTCTCGTGTCGACTAGGATGTTTTTTTCCCGGCTAGAAACCAAAATGACACACTGGCTGGAAGAAAGACCACGAGCCACAAAGTGTTAATGCCACAAGTTCAACTAACAGTCGCATTTTATTTATATCAGTCTCAACTTGCCCCTCGAGGGTTCACAGGATATTGAAGATGAAATAAAAACACATTTTCTTGTCTGGTTTTATATATTTAAGTAATAAGTACGTGCACAGAGTAAGGACGTGATAGCTGTTGTGAAGAAGACTGAAATTATCTTTATGCATGTATGTAGGGACCTGGAACCACGAGACCTTATCTTTAGACTAAACAGGGGCAGGTTTGGTTCTTTAACAAAAATCTGCATTACACTTCTACATTAAGCTGTTGCATCAGGTTAATATCAGGTTGCATATTGGGCTTCAGGTCTGGGTGCACTCTGTGGACAAACTGCAAAAAGACAATGACAGAGCAGGAGTAGGAGAGGAGAAAAAGGGATCTTCCACCTGACAGCATGCCATCAACTCAGTCTTTATTCATTCCCAGCCTCTCTTTTGGCTGTGAAATTACTTTAAAGGCAGCAGTCAGGTTCATTTAGAGACGAGATATTGAAATGTTGGGGCACATTTCTCGGGAGAAAAAAAGATGAAAACGTAACGAACCGTTACTGTCGGATGAGCTGTGCTTTGTAACTCGACTTGTAATTAACAGCTCCAGCGTTTGTTTTTGCTTATTTGTGTTCCTCGGCTCAAGAACAGAGCATTTTTTCTTCAAAGGCGACGCCCTTGAAGATTGTTTAACTGTAGCACATTAAAAGCACCATCAAGTCCCTACGGAATAAATATTTTAAAGAGCATTTTATGGGTTGGTTTTATTTCAGTGTCTCCTGAGTGTTTTGGACTGCTATCCATCTACATTCCTCTAATTTCTTCATCCCCCTCTCCCCTCAGCTGCATCATATAAAGCAGCCTAATTGAAGGCCTTGCACAAAACAAATTACCACATTAGCCAGTCCCCTTTTAACTCATCCTTCTTCCCGTCTGTGGTTGTAATGCATTATACACTGTGCTTATTCTCTGTTGTCTCTCAAATTACAGTGCAGGCTGCCAATCATTTGGCGGCTAAATCTAGGGGAGTTATTTCTCTGCATGCCCCCAACCAACCCAACCTTTCAAGATAAATCTTACCTGTTAATTTTCCTCACGTATTCCATTGCTTGCTTAACTTGCATTTGTCCATTTCTACTCTTGAAAACAGCTCTCACATTTTAAGGTCGAAGAACATTCCAGACATTTCTGTCCCTCTGTGCTTCCCTTAGACATGGTGCCACAGTGAGTTTTCTCCCTGTGACAAAGGCTCTTAAAACATCTACAGCCAACAACAGAACAATGCCACGTGGGTGGCTCTGCGTGTGTGTGTGTGTGTGCGTGTGTGTGTGTGTGTGTGTGTGTTTAAAATGTTATTGTAGGCTGTGAGACAAAAAGTCTGAATCAACATTTGAACAAGTATCAAGTTTCATTAGTACAGATTTACTTCAACAGCAAAACAAACAGTATTGAACAAGCTGGAGAGGAGCAGTTCGTAGTAAATACGTATGTAGAATTTCCAGGGTAAAAATCTTTGTTGAATGACAGATAGAGAGGGAAGCACGTGTATTTTAGTTTACCACGTTATGCATAATGATGATGCTGTTTTTGACTATTAGTGTTATGAAGACTTGAGTTGATGGCAATAACTTACATAATAGAAATAAATCAATAAAGGGCATTTCAGTAAAAACAGTAGTTTGTAGTTTTTAAACTTCCCTGTTTCTTAACCAAATAAAAACAAAAAATTCAGGTTGAAAAAAAACATTTTGACTAAGCAGGGTCAAGTAGTGGAGATGTTCAGGTGGCAGATTGGTTCTGGTATTATCGCGGTGTATACTTATTGACTCCGGGACAAAGAAGACCTGGAACAATAGTGAATTTTCCCAAACATAGCTGGCCTTCCAAGATTAGTCCAACAGCACGGCTAACCGCAAAGGTCAGTTATCATTACTCCACTCCCCAACAGAAACTCGGTGGAAGCAGAGGTGAGGTCAGAATCCCTGAAACCCTGAAGAACATTAATCTGACTTTTGCTAAAACACACCTGGATGTCCCCAAACGTTCTATGGCCTGATGACTGCCAACTGTTTGCAGTGGCAGCTGGAGAAATTATCTTTTAAGTGGGAGCACAGCTCATTCTGCACTGTCTTTAAATTAACGTTTTTTAATAGCTCAAGTCTGCACCTAAGCTTGACAACCTCCGACTAAACACAAAGTTTATCATCTAAATGTTATTAAATAAATCCTAAATACAATATATGATGTATAGAAACAATATACGATTGTTTTATGTTTGTATATAAATAAATGAAACATTCATAGAGGGTACTCTGCAGCTGTGACTCCAATGCGCGACTTTAATTGTAGAACATCTGTTGCCACTTGTATTATGCAGCCTGGATGCTGGAAACAGCCGCTAATGTTTGTTGACTGATGGGAGCTGATGTTGACAGGGAACTCTGTTTGCTGTGGCAGCAATGAACACTGGCTGCCATTCCACAGATGAAACTGTGTGACCAACGCTCGCTTTTTAGCTACGTTCAAACAGCTACAAGCTCCTGCAGCCTTATTTGACTGCTGAGATAAGAAACTCAACATTTTGAGTTTTGCTAAAAGACTGACAGTGACTTGGTCCCATCGTCATGCACGTCGTTAAAGCTGATTCTGTTATGGTTATGAACATGTGCACTGTAGTTTATTTCTAATTTGATCCTGCTGCTGTACAGTAAATACTCATTAGAGCACCAAATGTGTATGAATCATCCCCACATTACCTTTCTACTTCTATTTTTTACCCTACACTGCCCCTCTGTTTAAATAAATCTCAGAGGCTGGTAAAACAAAAGTGAAATTATAGATTTCTGACCTCATTTTAAAGCTTAATGTCTTCTGCAACAACAAGTGGGTTTGAGATAAGTGCAGCGGACAGATTTATGTAGGAAGTGGAAAAATGTGAAGTCAGATAAACAAAACATTCTGATGTATTCTTGGGATTTGATGCCAAGAACAATATAAACCATCAACATTGCTCTTTAAAAACTCTGCACACCGGCAACTCA
Organism: Microctenopoma stevenorrisi; assembly: GCA_032270685.1. Classification (NCBI taxonomy): domain Eukaryota; kingdom Metazoa; phylum Chordata; class Actinopteri; order Anabantiformes; family Anabantidae; genus Microctenopoma; species Microctenopoma stevenorrisi. Next base: position 9,399,709 of record JAUMTR010000017.1, read on the forward strand.
AGGCCAGCAGCGTTTGCAATTTGGTTAAAGTTAAGAGTGTTTTCGAGGTGCCATGCTTCGTAAACTTCAGCCTGGATGCTATGTATTTTAGTTCAACTACCAAACCTGAGCACACACATCAAACATCTGACGACAAAAACAGGGCACTGCCCCTGCAAGCCACAGCTGAAACACTGTGATCATACGAGCCTCTTCTATAAATCATTGGAGTTTAGTAGGAGGATAACAGCATGCCTTGAACAACATCGTTAAAGAGAATGGGTTTAATGATACGTCTCAGACTGTACATTCAAGTCATAAATGCTGCGTTTGTCACCCACCTATTTAAGCTGTCATATGACAGCTATCGGCTGAAGTTAGTAGAGATATCCCACACTGGGCAGGTGGAGTACACAGGCCGACTCACTCGTGGTTTTTGTATACGCCAACTCAGAAATACACACAAACAGTTCTCCACATAAACGTCTCAGTGCACGTTCATGACGTTTAGTGCTTACAACAGTGATGCCTAAAGACCCACTCAGTTCAGCTCTTACCCTGGAAAGCAGCCACGTTGCGTGAGATGAGAAACTTGAGGCTGGAGCTGGACGTCTGAATAAGGTTCTGGATGTCCCTCCGGGCTGCCACCTGGTACTTCTCCTCCATCTTTTTATTGCAGCAAGTCAGGTTCTTGGACGTGCACACCTGAAGATCCGAACCTATGAGGCATTGAGATTAAATGTTAGTCTTATACCATTATGGGCAGCTCAGCTTTTACCTCACTTTGGATTTGATAACCTCACTTTGTGCCTATAATGTACTTACTCACAAAGATAAGGACTTGTTTTCTGCAGGATAAGACCCAGAAGCCAGAAAAATATTTTATCAGATGCTAGCTGACTTCTCAGTGACTAATGTTTACCTTTATGACTCATATGTATTGCTAACACATGGAGGCATAAACTGGGCCGAGGGATCTGCGTGTTCATTTTATGGTGCTCCACTTTAGTTTGCACATTTCAAACTGAGCCAGTCAGTGGGATTTGACACCCTAAACTGCCCAAAGGTATGAATACGTGAGTGTGTCTAACCATCTGTGAAATACACTGGCAGCTGTCCAACCTGACAAGCAGCTTTTCTTCAGCAGCATTCACCTGTTGACGGCGCTGGGAATAAAGTTATTACAAGTTGTGCTGCAGGAGACGCGTCCAGTTGCTGAGACAAACGCGTGAGTGGTGCTTAAGGAACAGTCACAGAATCAGTAACGTCAGCAGCATGATATATGAGATACACTGTAATGCCAGCACGATAAGTTGTCTGTCCCTGTGATTGACTGGCGACCTGTCCAGGATGCACCCTGCCTCTTGCCCAATTATAGCTGCGATAGGCTCCAGCACTTCCGTGGCTCTTTAGAGGACAAGTGTTTAGGATAATGGATGGATAGATAGATATTTCCGCCTAGACTAAGCTAGCGGAACAAATTGCTTTGCCATGCTTGGTACACACTGCTGGCATGACTGAAAGTGCAACACTATGATCAAAAATACAGTGAAATGTTTAAAAAGCAAATCAAGTAGAGTCTGAATGAATAGCGGGGCCATACTGTTAAAACAGTCCGGACAGACAAAGAGACATCAGACACCAGTGTTCTGCACGCAGTGCTAATGCTTTACTTGAGCCAGAAAACCAAAACATACACCCAGAGGGAAGATCTGAGATTTTATTGCCCCACCAGGTGATGTCTCCAGTTTTCCACTATGAATAAATGAAAGCAATCTGCACACATACGGGACAATCAAAACATCTTAAAAGGGCCCAAAACAGCGCAGCTGCCTCTCAAACATGCCTGGGCAGCACATTCAGAGCTGTTGCCAAAGACGCTATCAGCTCCCTGCAACCTTAAAGAGTGATGAGGGAGCAGAGCTGGCGACGGCACACAAGGAGGAATTCAAACTCTTCCAGATAAGGCAACATAAAAGCACACCAGGCTTTGCTGTTTTAGGCTGAATGTTTCGCAGAACCATTTCCCCTCCCAACACCACAGACAATAGGCTTCATTTCGCCAAGGTGATCAACTTCTGACTTGCTGAGCTGCGACCTAAACTGAAGACGGCACTGCTCACGAACGAATGTCCCCCGTGGGGATCATTACAGTGTTATCCTATCTTATCAGCATCAAACATGAAAACAGCGCTCCCTCTTAGATTCCTGGAATTTCTGGAAGCTATTTGTCATAATCCCACACTGAAAGAGAGATAGACGTCACAAAAGTCACTCTATATATCACTATTTCCCTTCCTGATGGATTTCAGCACGTTAATCTGAGTCCATCAAAGAAATGATTCATATCTTTCCAGTGTTAAGATGCAAGATCGCCTTGTTGCTGCCAGTAAGGTCAGAGGATGCACATTTCTACACAGTAGCAAGTGTTTTTACTGGACCAGCAGCTACTGAATCAGCAGCTTAGTGCTTAACCTGCAGGAGTGACTAACGGAACATAATCTATCTAATCTGGTATGTTTCAGTTTGTAATTCTGTGTGGAAACTGTACAGGGACTTAAATTCACAAAGCCACATGGGCTCATTTAACAGCCAGGAGTAGCGCTGATGGCATTATATGGGTTATTTAGAGGTTTAGGAAGCATGTGAGGGTTTTCTGTCAATTGGATTTGTTTCCTCACAGCAGCAGAGGAACGGGATGATGAAGTTTATAGGGAGCAGTTTGTGGCAGGATGGCAGTCAACACCATTAAGATTTACTTTTCCAAGAAGAGGAGAAGCAGCAGCCACAAGACGTCCAGTCACTGACAGCCCACACGAAGAGCCCACACCCATAATTCCACCCAAATCTTGTGCAGAAGTGGAATTACATTATGGGTGGTGTTCAGAAAGTTAAATGAAGCCTAGTTTACCTAACTTTACACAATCTAAATCCTGTTTATCCCAGCAAGCCACTGATCTGCTTAGGACAGCCGAGGGATCGTTTCCGTCGAGACCAACAAGTCATCTCTGCAGCTTTAGTTCAAAGTTTCTCAGGATTAAAGATGTTGTAGTAGCCAATGCACTGCTGCCAGGACAGAGAAGTGAATAAGTCACGTCTTTTAGAGGCTGTTCAAACACATCACCAAACCTAAACCTGTTGCTCAGCATAGGATGGGAAAACTGGATTCATTCTGCTGATCATAAAGTAGAGAGGATATATGTTCAGAGATGAGATATCTTATTTAAGATACACACATTTACTCTATAGTATATATATATATATATATATATATATACATATATATATGAAGAGAGTGAGGTATTTGTTATTTAACAGTCACACAAAAAGATGCCATTTAAACAGTTAAAAGCTCTGGTGGTATGTTGTGTATATTATTACCACAGCACACGCCTTCTAAATGTGTTTAAAAGGGTGTTTTGTAACTACAAGGAGCACTTCAAGGAGCTAGAAAATGACAGGTTTAAAACAATATCACCGTTTCTGACTTTTAGAGAACCGTGTTATTGTGTTGCAGATTTCCTAAAGCAAATCTTTTGTTCTCGATTAGTTGACCTATTGTCGCTTTGGATGCTGTGAACATGTAAATAAAGCAACAAGAAGCGTGACATAGGGACTGGCGGCCAGCACCATCCACACACACTCGCACGCACCGCCGCTCAATTTTGAACCTGAACTCCAACGTACCTGGTCTCGGACTTAAAGGCAGTGATTTAAATGGTCCAATTTGCCTGAGTTGGAAAACTTTGCGCACTTCGTCACATCTGTTTGGACTCCCAAAGCCTGATCCGCAGCAGCACGCCAGCAGGAAGATGCAGTTTGTCCACAACACACGCATTTTAATGAAATCCCACACAAGAGAGAAGTTTGTAAATGAGGGAGTCCTCTGAATCTTCCGCGCAGGTCTCAGGTGAGTGCTGTCCACATTTCAGGTTTCTGGACTCAGCGTCGACCACGTGGACTGCACGTTTCTGTCGTGTAATAATCGGCAGATATATATAAATCCAGACTCTGGGAGAAAGTTGCTGCTGGTAGACTTCCCTGAAGACAGATTGTTGTAACCTACAAGTTGGTTGGACTGACGGCGGAGGCGGTACCCGAACTGTACCTGCACCGCTCGCCTGCTGCAGTCTGACAGCGCCATCTAGCGGACAGGTTTCAACTTCTCTCATCTCAATGATGGGAAAGTAAAAAAAACTCGTTTTATCTTCATTTTATAAAATGTTGATTCATTGAGGATTTTAATATACGTTCTGCAACATTCAACCAAAACGAGGTACAGCGGAGATGATGCTGACAAATGATTGCAGTGACATTCTCTTATCTGCTAAAACTAAAAAGATTTAATTCTAAGGTTATATCCATTCATACTTTGTTGTAAAAAGAGGTTTTCATGAGTCGGTTCATTATACGTATGCCTGTCTGTGATTAATCCTAACCAAAAATAAGTAGAGCTTTTCCTCCACTGTTCTGTGGAGACAAGTTAGCACTAGAATAAACTTAAATCAGAAATACACCAAACTTAGACCAGTTAACATACTTGTATAGTTTAATTCTTTATATGCAAAATTAATCCATGACTACGCACATTATGCCCCCTACAGCTACTTAAACTAAACAATGTTTCATGACCGCGGTTCATAGCAGACCGCATCTCTGCTAAATAAGTTCTTTTTTGAATGCAGCTATCACATATCACTTAGTATGATAATGACAATTTAATGAGATCACACTACATAATGAGAACTGAAGTCAAGCTAAAGCAGTTGATGCAACCACATAATTACATTATGTTAAGTTTCTTATAAATTTAAATATTGTAGATAGGTGTTGAACATCTATGTACAACTGAGCAGCGAGTTATTAGGAAAAAAAACATTGAGAAAACCGTGTAACAACTTTAATCCATTTCAACCAACATTACAAATAATTTGCAACAACAAGAAAAAACATACACGCACCATTAGTAATGAAATGCTTTTCAAACAATGTGGCCACAACAAAACATTCAGGTCAGAATCCAGGTCAACTTCTCCTTGTCCCTACACAGGCCGGGACAAGTGCAATACCGCCAGGTACACAGCATTGCTACTAATCCCCACCTGCACAGGAAAGGACATCCCCAAATGGTCACATCCAAGTATGTACAAATACTTACCACTGTGTAAGACCATCCAAAATCTGGGTATAGAATCAACTTAATCAGTTTTGCATGGATTTGCACAGCAAACATAAGTTGAAGCTGAATGCAAACCAGCAAAACTGACCAAGCGATGATTAACAGACGAAGCTTTAGTAGTTTAAGGCATCAGCACAATGTTGCAGGTAGTTAGAAGTACTTCAAGTGCTCACATTGCAGTAGATAGGACAAAACACTACCTGCACTATAAGCACTTTAGTACTGCTGAAACTGATGTCACTGGACAAGAACTGTCAATACATGTGGATTTTAAACAGCACTACATGTGCATTATACAATACCATGTGACACCCCCCCCCCAAAACCAAAAATCTTAACAGGTGGAGAGCAAGCAGGCCACCATCAGTTTTGCATAGATTTGCACAACTCATCTATTCTTGTAGTGCAACTAAGCAAAACTGGCAGAGAACTGCAAGATATTTGAGCCCAATTAGAAATTAAAAATGGTGTGGTGTCGCATATCACAGCCCCTTATGCCAGAAGGAGCACTTAGGGCAGTAGGTGCTAGTCTATTTCACTATCTGCACTAGATGCACCTTAGCACAAAGACAGTACTTCAAGTGGCATGTTAAAAAAAAAACAAAGGATTTGCACATCAGTGTCAGGGTATTGCTGTAAGTGCCTCCACTGCAGTAGGTATAACATAGTACTACCTGCACTGTAAGCACTTTGACAATACACAGACAGCACTGCACTCCAGCACAACGGATAGATGGTCACATTGCTCTTGCATGGGGTCCTGTGCGTTATGGTGAATCTGAAATGTACAAAAAAAGGCAAGTCGTTAGTTAAAAAAAGACAATGAATATAGAGTCTGCGTCGCAACAAGTTACATAGTTACAATGGGATGCGTGTTCACGTATGACCAATTGTAATTAAATCTGCTTAATATGTGGAAGTTTGATCTCCCTCCATCGGCCGTGTGCAACACCATCGGTGCCTAATCGATCGCTACACGATCTTGTGGCAGCGGCAGGAGATGTTGTGATCTACCCCACCAGCACGAGGTCAGTGAAAACATGAATGAGCAGCGCAGCCTGCGGGAGCTCCGGGCCCGCGTTCCCTGCAAACACGGGAGCGCCTGCGCGGGGCACGGTGTTGTTCACCCCTCCCCCACCCGTCTTTAACATGGCGCCTCGAAGTGCGCCAACCTTAGCATAAATTACTTTAAACCAAACCAAGCGACGTGCAAACATGCTGCCGCACATTAAAGTTTGCAATTGCGTCTCACTCATTTTAGGGAGACACCGTGACTTGTGGTTCCGGGGCTCCGACTAAACGAGGCTACCGAGCATGTAGGAGCAGGAGGTTAGCAGCAAGCAGCAGCCGTGCTGGTTGAGCAGGTAGCTTAGCTGCTGCGAGCTGGTGCTAGCCTGATAAAAACGTGTTAATCTTACAACGGCTGGCCTCACTATGACGGTAGCTGGCACTGTGAGCACCCGGGGAGCTGCCAATAACACAGCGAGGTCGTTTAATATTTGGTTTGAGTGCTAATAAAAATTAGCATTATTTAGCATGAGTTTGACGACACTGAAAAGCAGTTAGCCAAAAACAAATGAGCACATGTTTGAAAATACATCAACAGCACATGTGTATCGCTGGGTAAGATGTGGTAAATCACTCTGAGGTGTATGGTATTGTGATATCCGCCTAAATACGGTTTGTTTCTGCTGCGCACAACAACTCTTCAGTGTGGCTAAGCTAAGCTAAAACGCGCGGCCTACAGCTGCCCCATGTGCTACTGCTTTGTTCTGGGGGGGACTTTAACTCGCACACCACTGCACTCGAGGCTGAGCAGCAAATTAACCAGATTTAATAACAGTTATAATGAATCGGATTAGCGTGTTTGTACAAACTCGAGGATTGTTGTTGGAAGGTTTGGTGTTTTTCCCCACAAGTAGTTGCTAAAGCGCAGCGCAGAAAGCTCCGGACAGCTTTTCAAATCTCCCTCATTCCCTCAATGGTGGAGCTGAGGGGGCTGCCATGCGCCTCACGTTACACTGTTTTCATCGCCAACATTATCATTTATGCGTTACCGTTTGGAAATACTCGCCCGAGAGGATGCGAAGACACGTGAAAATGCGCGTAAAACGCGCCGCGAAGGATTTCATTCACTAAAAAAAAAAAAGCTGAGATTGAAAAACAAGCCGACTTCCTCGCTGATAAACATGCGCTCGGTAACGTTAGACACTCACCAGCCGAAATCCACCATCTTCGCTCACTTGCTTGGGCTGCCGCGCAGTCTCTCGCCGACAAAAGAGAGGGATAAATGCGTAACTATCCCGAAAACTTTTCAACCAGCGCACACAAACGAAGCCTAAAGTGAAACCCGAGCCGACCGTGAGCGGATTTCTAACTCGGATAGGCTGGTTAAAAATGATTGCGGGGTTAGTAAAGTGGCGCGAAGACGACCAGTTGGTAACCATGTGGGTGAATGAAGGGCGGCTCCCACTGAACGTAAATATCTAGCTACAACCCCCAACTCTCCCTATTAGCATACATAAACTACGGTACTTCCGACACACTGCTCCAGCCAACCTCTCCCAAGGAGGGAGAGGGGATCGCTGCTGGGTTTTTTTTTTAGTAGAAAATGTTAAGCACGCATGACGGTAAACAGCCTGCTTCGTCATACAGGATTATGTCCATTTAAGTTATGCGCTATGATCATTAAAAAAAAAACAAAACGTGGATTTTATTTCAATGAAAATAACAGCTTTCTGCAGTAAAACTGTTTCCTCCTCTGACCTCTTCTCCAACTTGTTTTTTCGTTTAGCTAGAAAATTAATATAAGTAATTAACCTGTTGCTGCTCAACAAACTAATTCAGATGACATATAACAAATATTAGAAGCCAACAGATGCTTATATTTTGTACGTCTTTATACAAAGAGGGAAAAACAAACGTGGAGGATACAGCACTGTTATGTTGTAATTAAACATGTTTTACAGGGTTTTGTCAACGGTAGTAATTCAGCCCAAGATTAAAGATAAAGCTAGTTTGAATTTGCTCCAAAACAAATACAAACTTGTGTGCAATATAAATTAATATAACAAAATATATTTAGAAAACTACAAAAACTTTGTATCAATCATAGACTTATATGGGTTGTGACTAAGAAAAAGGTATATGAAATAAATAAATAACATCACAATAATAAATGTGATGTCAGATCACATGGAAAAGTTTATTTTAAAAGATATTCATAGAGTAACAAATGTGAGCTATGGGTTGGAATCTAAATGATCTGTTTAAGGTAAATATTTTAATAGATTTATGAGTAAAGGTTCAAGAGAAATGCCCCAAAAAAGATTCAATAACTAAAAAACATAATTTAAACATGTTTTCCTAACAAACCCCCCAGATCCAAAGTTTTTAAACATCATTTAAACAATTGTTTCAAGTTAGCAAAACGATAATAATTTTTTTTCCTGCTCTATAAAACCAAGCAGACAGATGTTTTGAACATCTGAGCTAAAATAGTTCAAGGCAAAATGCATTAGTTCTTTTCTCAGCACAAAAGATAATATCATCATACATTTAGTTGTTAGTTGTTGTGAACAATTAGTACAATTTATTTAGAATTATAAAATGTTCAGGATCATAACTCCTGTTTTGGAGTTTCTAGGAGTTCTCCTCTAAAATAAACAAATCACAGTCAATATAACAAATGACCTTGTTTTCTAGTCAAAGTCAGTGGGTGCTGTGAAGCCTCTTTAATCAGAGGAACAAACTATCAAACTTCAACAGATGATAAGTTGAGCACAGCAGGAAATTCAGGGAGCTCAGACAGGATGTAGGCCCCACACATCTTTTCTGTCCTTAGTAAAATCTCTCTGTGCACTTGAACAGTAGAACCATCTAAATGTATAAAACTAAATAATTTTTCATTGCGTTATTAACATACTGATCAGCGTGAGCTTGCAGAACAAGCTTCAAAAGCTTTTTCTACGAAACTTACTTTCTGCATTTATAGAAACTCTTCATTTGAGCACAGTGGTTTATTTAGGGACCATAATGAATATAGACTATCAAACATAAATAATAAAAAATATATATTTATGAACATAATAATCACGATTTAGATTTTGCACTTTGATCATTACGAGATAGATTCTTAAAGATAGTTTTACCGATTAATAGAATTATGGTCGCCATTTATCATTTTAAGTGACAACCTTCACACTTGTAGTCTACTGTGTTTCAGTACAAGTATGAGGTATTTTCAAATGTATTCTCTTTTATACCATTTTATTCTACTTAAATACTCAATTTCTGCTCATCTGCACTTGTGGATTTTTGTTACTTTTAATATAAAGGTTTTACCTTAAAAACATATTCAAAGGAAACAAACTTCTTATTAAAAAAGGCATTGCAGTTTGGTTTCAGTATCAGATGTGGTGGTGATCCTACTGTGAGCTACTTACATGTATTTAAAAAAGTCTTTTGATTCCTAAAAAGGCAATATTATTTAGCACCTTCATTTCTTTGCTTTGTTGTTACTCTAACTTTTTGAGCACTTCTTCCTCTGCTGAAAGCTGCAGGAATGAGAGTCGACAGTAGCTTTAAGAACATCGAAAGAGAAAAGTCCTTCCATTGTTTTTTCCCCTTTTTGTCCTTAACACAAAGATGTAAATACAGTCAAATAAATGATAAAAGAAGTGTTTTTTTAACCACAGGCTCAATAACAAAGAAACAAGGGGTGATCCCTTTAGCTGTAGAAGCATCACTTTTCCCCCAATTAAATCAACTGCTGAGTTGAGAGTATGAAGAAGAATGAAATGCAGTACAGCATTTTCACTGTGTGAGTAGCATCTGTTGAATTGCTACAGACAAGCATGAAACAGTATAGTAGCTGGCCAGCAGAGGGAACTAGCAAACTAACTCTTGTACTGTGACATGCTTTTCAACTGTAAGGAAACTGCAGCCGCAACTTCCCCTTCCCCACATTACAAAACACGTTTATGCAACGCACAGAGATTCAGAAGAAAAGGTGGAAGAGTTGGCATTGACTCATGGGCTCCGAGAATAGACAGCACTTCTTATAAGATTCTGCATCCATCCAGCTCCACTTTCTGTAAAGTTAAATGTGCATTCACTTCCCACAAAAAGGTTGGTATTATCAGAAGATAGCAGAAACATCGTGTGATATTACAGCCATTTAGTTTCTTCTGTTTTATTAAACGTGCAGAGGAAAGAGTTACAGGTACAATGGGAAACTTAAATCACCATGCAGACTGTGATACTCAAGCCTCTACCTCCACCCCCCCCCCCCTCCATACTACAGCACTTCTGCCCCCTTTTTCTAAAATGGCCTACCTTATCCAAGCTCCTCCCACAGCAGGGGCCATATGCCTGGGGGTCTCTGTTTTGTTCTTCCTATAGAGGCCTGTCAGCCATTGTTTCGGTGTGACTCCGAGGTCAACTGAACTCGCCTCGCCTGACCACGGGCCATTCAGCTGTGAAGCTTCGCATAGGACAAAAAAAATCTCAAAAGAGCAAGGATCACTTAAAGTGAGGGGGTGGGAAGACATACGCATGCACATGGACAACAACCACACTCTGCAGTGTTCCAGAATCATGATGTTTTTCCACAATATAACAAGACACTAGAGTGGTAGTAGTTCAAAGCAATCGAAAACTTGTGACTCAAACACAACTGATAACTAAATTATTTCAATTCGACTGAATGGTTAGGATAGTTTTTTCTACATTACAAACAATGAGAGGCTTCAGTTGCATATGAAACTTCGCTCTATTAAATTATCAAATGACCTTTGACGCATTTTTATTTATTCCCTATCACATATTTGCCAGGGTCAAAATTGCAGTATACTATAGGATAAGAAAGAGGCAGTTTGCCTCTGTCACGTGCAGCGCCAGGTCTAAACAAAAAAATAGTGCACTGTGGATAGAAAAAAGTTAGAAGTCACTTCCTTTTTTTCTGCAAGTTGTGAAAAACTCCTTTAAAAAAACATTTTTTTTTGTTTTCTGTGTGTAACCAGGTTAATTTTAGCTGCGTAGTTTCCTCACACTGAGCACATGTGCTGAAGAGCCTCTAGTTGGGCTTCTTTCTTTCAGACAACAGTGTCCCTGGTGGAGAGGAAGCTCATGGAAGCTGACAGTTTGGAAATGTGCAGCATGATGTGGCTGAAGGAGCATGAAACATGTTCACCCATGGATGCTGTGCACAGTGCCACAAGAGAGAAGATTGTGATTGTGATTAAATGCTCAGTGTTTTTATGTTCAAGAAGGTTTTCTTTTCCTTTACTGATTGTTTGACAGATCAGATTGCACAAACGTGTTGACCGGCAAAGCAGACACAGACAGGTCTTTGTTTCGTAACATGTACAAGAAAACGGCTATGACAGCAAAATATTAGCTATTCCAGGAATTTTCCAGTAAGCTATAGCAAGCTATATTTTACTTTGCATTTTTTTTATTGTTGACTCAAGCTATTAAGACATGGTGAAAAAAAAGATCGTGGTGATGTTAACTGCAGAATGACAGTCATTGTCCCAGGAGCTCCATTAGATGTGTAATGAGACATGCTCCTCTGTGCAGCACCTAATATTATGCCTTTAATCTCAGAAACTGTTCCTAGTTTCACCAGAGATTCATGTCAACCAAAGCTAAAGTATGTACCAGCAGAGTTTATCAAAGACTAATAGTGTGTCAACAAATGGCACTTACAACCATGGTGGTCCTAACAAAATCATTGTGCAGATAGTGGTGCCGCTTTAAGTCATAATGCTGCTTGTAACTACAAGGAACACAGAGGGACTGCGCTGTAATTCATTATCATTTATTCTGATTCAAAGTTTCATTTCTCCAACCCTTATATCACTGAGCCCATTGTTTTTTGTGAAACAGAGAAAGGGGAGTCACAGTGCAGATGACACAGCAAGATGAAAAGTTCAGACTGATTGAATTGATGTTGATAACTAAATAAAGACAATTCATCAGAGACTGGCTGTGGAATCCCCCCAAAATGTTGAACAAAAGCAAGAAAATCTTTTTTATTTCACTAAACAGCATTTCAACAAAATTTACACAACTCAGTCACAAAGAAAAAAATGCCATTCAAGTACTCACAGTTGTACTATTAGTGTTTCTTCTCCTGATTTATCGATAAATGAAATAAAATCCACATTTACTGTACACGCAGAGAAAATATAAAAACACAGACAGACAGACAATGGTGAAAACATCCAGACATCTCACAAAACAAAATGAACGCAATTACTGAATGATGCGTCTCGACATCAATTTACTCTCTGGTTGTCTCTTTACTACGAAAAGTTCAAACGTTCCTTGTGCTTCTGCTGCAGCTTCTCATACGTCTTCACTGCCAACGATGCAGCTGCAGCCATGGAGGTTCTGTGTAATAGCTTGTAGCCTGTGGGACCACGATGGCTGAAATATCCCATCACCGTACTGCAAAAATTAAACTTTGTAGTAGATATTGGTGGGACTCTGTGGCGCTATCTCCTGAACGATGTACACAGGGGGGCCGTAGTCTCTGCTCACACGCTCATAGTGGCGGCAGATCATGCTCTCAGAGGCCCGCAGAGGAAAGACAACATCACTGCGGTCTGAGCCGTTGTTGTCACTGCTGATGCTGTCCCGCTTTGGCACATTCAAAGTGTTAAGTGACACGGAGGCAGGCTGCTGGCTGTCTGGGACGCGGTGACGGTGGTGGTACCTCCAGAGAAGGACCAGCGGAGTTATGATGACCAGGAGGATGACTACACAGCCAGAGGCAACCCAGATTAACAATCTTGGCTCGAAGCCACCGTTGCCACTTGGCTTTGTTTGTCCAGTTTCTGAGCCCACGTCTGTAATAGGAAACACAGGAAACACAAAAAGGAAGGTGAAACTACGTAAGAAAACAATCTGTCATGGGTAGTGTCTTACTGGTGAACAGCCACTGCCTCTCTGGCACTGAATCTGAAATGCCATTAGGTCAGGAAGATTGAAGGTTTGAATAGTGATAAAGAAAAATAAATAAAATAAACATTTGGCAGCTCAGATCCAGCTAGATCCCTCTTTAAAGGCTTATACTAGTGTTTATACATGTTTAACAAATTCACTTTAAATTACATGGACTAAATCATCTGTGACCATTTTCATTTTCAACATTATCTTTTTTTAATAAAAATTAAATTAAATTAAAGTTTAAATTTAGAAAAATGCATTCGCGGCTACCAGACAAGTCTTTTGGCATAACAGTTTATAGTTCTAATAAAAAGACTAAAAACTTTTATTACTAAAACTTGATTGATCCCACTAATTAGTACTGCCTAAGTTGATAATGTAAAAGAAAATTTAAATGCCCCTAATTTTTAAACGAGCAGAATGAGAGAAGACTATGTATGGCCTCAAAGACCGCTGTGTACCTTTTATGTTCTATTCATACCAGTTTTGCTTTTTATATCCTTCTCTTTCATGGAGGTGTCCTCAGGCTTGGGCTTCGATCGTGTGGGAGGGAATCTGGTCGGGGACTCCTGCAGTGTTGAAGGTGGATCTGAAGAGCCTGGAATTTAAAGCAGGACATTTGAGCAGCTGACATAAATAAAATCACAATTTATGGTTTTCAGCACCTCCTCACATGTCCCCATTTTCACAGAATGTGTGGGTGGGGTCATGTCAAAATGTTCCTATTGAAAGTACAATGATTGTTAAATCATCAGAGCTTGATGTCAATCCCACATAATCGAAGAAAGAAGAAATAATTTTTATTTTGCAGTGACAGTGATTTGGGGTAAAAATGCATCACTTCTTTCACTGTCTGCATGTAAGTGTGCCTAACACATCACCAGAATAATTCGCTTACCCCTGGTGTTTTCTGGCAAACGTAGAAAATCACACATGTAAAGAAACTGTCAATGACAGTTTGGATTCAGACCAATAAATGTTTAATGGGAAATGCATGATTCAGAATTCTGGAGCAAAACTCATAGAAATTGTAATGGCAGGATTTGATTTCTATCAGTGACTCTTTCTACTACTTTCTAATAACAGTGAGAGTATTTTAGCCCACTATACTTCAGAGGGCATTATAGTATTCTTTACTCCACCAAAAAGAGTTCTGGGTTCATTTCCCTATTAAGATTTTATATAAAGAAAACGACGATATGGAACTTTTGCAACGAATTTTACTTTATTTTATTTGGCAGCACTTTTATCTTTAGTGACTGACAAAGAGAAGACACCAGCAATTACTAATTGATTATAATTAGTTACATAGGGCTTTTACTTGCAATGTGTTTTTAATATTGGTACTTTTAAGTAAATAATCTAAATAATGGGCTTTAACAGTTTCTCAAACAAAAACTAAAAAGAAATGCCAACAGATGTACACCTCCAGTGACCTTTTGGTAAATTTTAGTGAAAATAAATTTAGATTATAAGACAGAATATTTGACCTATGTATTTTTTTTCCTTATTTGTGAGGACAGCACACATTGTTAGTCAGCCACCTGGATCTTAGACTTTCATTGTGTTTTCATTCATTCATTGTGGATGTTAATTTAAATTTACTCATAGCACATTTAGCATGTTTGAATGCATGAAAGTATAAAATAACGACACTATTCAATTATATTTTCTGTTTAAAATGCAAAACACATCATGAAAAACAGCAGCGTGGTTAGTCACCAATTGACTGACAGGACTTTTAATATATGTGGAGATTTACATGAGATTGCAGCGAAGTTATTAATGTTTTCTGTTTACACCAGTAGTGTTTGTAAACACGGCAGGAAAATGGACCCATATTTTTAGTTATGATCAGTTGAGAAACACACAAAATGCTGATGTTTTCATCTTTCACTCTTCAATAATTTATATGAATAATATTTCAGATTTAGCAACTTAGAAACGCACAGAAACACAGCATCCAATTTCTTCATATCAGACTAAAATAAATCACTTACATAAACAGAAAAACTATGCTTTCATGTATAAAGATACTAGCCTAATAATAATATTATAATTAGAGTTGAAAAAGATATCTAAAATGTTCCTGGGTGAACATTTTTTAGAGAGATTTATTCTCAACACATTTTGTGAATTGGAAATGAATGTGTTCATGATCTGCATTATTATATTTTAATGTAAATCATAAGAACACAAAATTATGGAGAAAAAAGACCACCAGCTGATGGCGTTTCTGATTTTAATTAAAAAAATATATAGACTGCCAAAGCCAAAGACATTAAGCTGCCAGAGGTTTGAATTAGGATGTTGAGATCATTCATAGCTGTGATCTCTTGTCAAGAGAATGAACAGCTGATTACAATGATCTGACCACTTAGCAAATCCAGAGAGGAGATAATCTTGTTGCAATATAATAATCAGAATCACACAATTGTTTTTATTTTTCACATGGATTGATAGACAGTTCACACGCATAGTGCCACACACACACACACACACACACACACACACACAAGGACAAAGAACTTACTTTGGCCAACTCTCAGCACCAGCTTCATGGATTTCGTTCTACACACACCTCCATTAGTATTATCCAAACCTTGAAGATTACCTGTAGAGGTGGCTGATATACAAGGAAAGAAAGTAAATATGAATCTGTTGTTTCATGAAATCATCAAAATACATGATTATCAAGTAATGCACTGTGTTACTTATGCAGGAAGATGCAGACAAACATAAACCAAACTGATGAAATATGATGTTCATGCATAAATATGGTGGAAAAAACACCATAAACATTAAGACTAAGACTTCAATAAATAATAACTAATCAGGTTTTGTATGTAAAACAGTTCAAATGCCCATCAAAGTCCCCACAGCCCCATATAATATTTCCATCTTGGCCGTTTTTGTCTGTTAGCAGTTTTCTTCATAAGCAACTTAAATGATTCATTAATTGCCTGTTTAGTTGTTTGGGCTCACTGAGCTACAGAAACACCTCGATGCATTAAACGTTTTCACACTGAAGTTCAACAGCAGCAAAAACTACAGCCTCTGAAATTGCCACAAGCTCTCAGAAACACATGATTTATTTCAGGACTGCTGTAGTAAACTGCAATAGTCTTAGCGTGATACCTAATAAACTATCATCCTCTTTTGACTAACCTATGAATCTCGTGAAGCAGCGAAATGCAGGTGGTGTGTTATAAGTAGTTCAGTAACCAGCCTTCCTAAAAAACAACCAACACAGTAACAACTCAAATACATTCAATACCACACATACACACACCGAGACCTCTCGTTCACCCCTGTTGCTCCAACACACACACACACACACACACACACACACACACATAGACTTGTTAGCAGCATTTAGGTCAGATAACAACATCTCAGGCTACAAGCCACGTTGCCATGAAAGCTCCCATCAAATCTGCCTGATGCTGTAAAAGCCTTGTGTGATTTGGGGCATGTAAGCCCTTGGAATCACACTGGCTTGCCAGAGCGAAGTGTGCTGTCAGAGAACGGCGAGGTGGATGAGGCTACGTGGTCAGACTTGCTCTCTATCTCATGCATCACTTGTCACTAAGATGCTGGTTTAACCGACAGCGGCCCAATAACGAGGTCACATTTCTGGATTCTCACGCGAACTGACAAAGTGAGAGGGAGTCATGGGTGATGGCTCCCTCAGCTCTCAGGAGAAAAAAAACAAACAGTTGGCATTCAAACCCTGTTCCACCTGTAAGAACTGCAGCTTGTATCTCTGATGGCATTTCCACACGTTACACATGTTCACGCGCACAGACACAGACACGGGTGACAGCAACGGCAGGTATTATTTACACCAACTCACAGGTAATGTAATAGTCCCGCCCCTTGAGGAACTCCAAACCCCACAGGTTGGGGCTGAACTCCTGAAACTTAAATGTGAATTTGACATCCCTGTGGGGCTTGTCACAATTCAGGAGAGGTGTGTCCGTCTTGTCAAGGGTGCAGCTCTCCATCTGACTTCGGGAGACCAGGTACACTCTGTAGAACTCCTCCTTTTCCCCCAAAGAAGGATCTGCTCGGGGACACACAATGTCCATCTTGTCGCCTATCTGAGGATACAGGACCAGACCTCGACCCGCAGTAAATCTGTGGGTAAGAAATATTTGGGTGGGCTTCAGAAATGTGTGATAATATTCTGCACATGTTTCAACTTCAAACAGGAACCGATCTATTCAGAGAAAAGCTGCACTGTTCATCCATAAACCTGAGATTTAAAGGGTCAAATCAACTACTGCACACGATTTACAGATTCATAGTTTGAGATGCCCTATAAGAGCTGCAGTAATGCAGTAAAATAATCAATTTAACTTCTTTTATTAGGTTTCACCACACGCACAAAACAGCAGCAGCAGCAGCAGCAGAAAGTTGCATCCATCCACTGTCACACGGATTCATCCGCTTACTTTGTGTTGGAGCTACTCCAGTGGATTGACTCCAGAGTGACGGCACGACATGAGGAGATGATGGCCAGCAGTGTGACGGCGCCGCAGCTCCATGTGCTTCTCCCCATCACAGGAATAAAACGCAGCGGCACGGTATCATAAAACAGAGTGAAGACTAGTTACCAAATGTCCCCTCTGCATGTCTCTGGCGGCTCCAGGTGCGCGCACAGGACGCGTTCCTGCGTGGAAGCCCATCAAGTTGCGAGTTTTCCTCCTGCAGCCCAATGATTTTTTCCACATTGTGCGTAATTGGCTAGAAAACCATTCGTGCCGTATTTATTGAGGACAGAGATTGTGTGGAGTATTTAGCCGTCAGCTGACTCACTGGTCCGCCCACACACGCTCATGCATCGGGAAGACTGAGGTTGGTTGGCACACTGCTCACCTATCATGGACATTTCTCCGTGGTAACATAGCAGGATAAATATTCATATTAATAAAATGACGTGGAAATAAGTTGGTTCTATCATCTCAAATTATTTAGAACATACGTTTGGCTACAAAAACCTTTATGGGAATTATCTTTTCTTAACTTATTTCTTTCATATTTTCCCTTAATACAAAATATTCCCATTCCCTGTCCAAATACGCCATTATATGAATGATATCTTCATAAATACTCTTCCCTGCTAAAGGGGATTTTTATTTCAGGGCTGTAAATCAGACATAATGGGAGACAAATGTATAAGTTGGATTTAGAAATATACCATTATATAAATGAAACAGATTTGACTAGCGTGTTAGCCTTCAAACATAATTACATGGCTAACATGATATTCAAAAACACAAAGCTGAGTTTTATCAGACCTACTCAACTCAAAGACCAAAATGATTTTTTTAAATCTCTAAGCAAACATGAGGACATTCAAGACACAAGAGTGCAGATTTGACTGATCACGCACTTTCCATACTCCTGTGGGGAAACACTGATGATGACCAATAAAAAGACAAGTAAATCACCTCCTGAAAGCTGTGTAAAAACCTCAAATAAAAACAGCAGCTAAGTTGGGAAAATCCATTTCTACACCGTGATATATTACTATAATGATTTTTATCTCAATATGGATGAATTCATTTCAAATCTGTGTTGGATATAGGGGCTGTATGGGTGGATTTTGTTTAAAATCCTGTGAATTTGGCATTTAAGGATCTGAGCTGTAATCCTCTCGTTTTCAGGGAATTTGAACTAATGACAAATTGGTTTAAACGATTACGCAGGGCTTCTGTTACGAGACTAAAACACCACAAATGGTGCTGGACTGCACAGAAACATCGGCGTTTCTGTCTCGGTTGTATGTGTTCAAAGCGCTTTTCATATTTATAATTCATTTTAAACCTCGAGTTTTGTTGACATGGATTACACAAGGAGAGCAGAAGCTGAATTTTTCCTCATGTAAACACCAAATTAAAGTCTCACTATTAGGTTTGCAGTAATAAACTTCACATACACATACCTCTGATGTTTATGATTGATTTTATTTTCTTGCAATAAGATGCTATCTACATACATATGTACATACCAAAGTCTGGCTGAGTAACAGAAAAAAAGACAGGTAGCGCAGTAGTGAAACAGTCTGACTCTGTCGATTGTCTGAAGCATTACAAAACTAAATTAAATACAATCTGAAATGAAAGCGGTTCATTCAGTCACAAAGCAAATCTCTGCAAGCCTTTGGTGTATCTGTTTAAGCATTTCACTGCATATCGTACTGTGTATGAATCCGAATCGGTTTTGGGTTTGACTTTTCTGTAGCAGATTGAGCGTTTGTTTTTTTGTTCCATTTTTCATCCTGTCTCTAATTGCTGCAATTTCAGACCCAGTTGTCTCTGGAGGTGTTAACACAGCAAAATGAAACACACCAGAGGCAAGATGACAATTACTAACATAATCTGTATCACCGCGACTTAATTTTTGCAATGAAAATTCACTGCATCACTGACATTTTAACATCAATTATTGATGAGATTTCTTTTAATCTTTGTGACAGTATATTTATTGTCACATAATGTGAATTCCTTAAAACCATACAGGAACACTTCATCTTTTTGGGCAGATCACACATGTTATTGTTAGGTTGTTAGGACTTGGAACATATGTACTAATACTACGATAAAGAATACTAAAGTTAGGATGGTATAAATGCCATACAGTACGGGTTTTAGGGTGTATTACTTTAAACTCAGGCAGTAGTTTGCTTTTTGGGGTATTGTGTTCCCAGTATGAGGACACAACTTTTGTCCTTCACTGAATTCATTACCCTGCACCAGGCCTAAATATAGGACAGAACCTGCACACAGCTACCTCTCTTTTTATTCTTGGGCGATCAGACCTACTCTCAGGAGCTGTGCAGTACAGTTGATGAGACAATCCAACAATATCTTCTCTGTTAAAACATACAAAATCCAATCAACTACATACATAAGAAATAAAAATGTGTTAAAGTAAGTCAGAGTGGTTTTTCCCATGTGCCATGTCTGCAGTGTCTTGGCAGCTGCGTGGAGAACGGGTCGTCTGACAACAGTGGCACACTGTATGTGTCTGAACAGTTATCCATTACAGGTCAACTCTGTCTGCTTTGTCTGCTAATGCATCATATTCCTCTTTTGCACGATGAGTCCTTTCCTCTAAACAGACAGACCGAAGTGGCAGCAGTCTCCAGTTGGTTTTCGTAGTGAGATCTCCCAGAGTGAAGCTAATGCTAGCATGTTAGGTGTCTGGTATTGAACAACCCCTATCACGATTAGCATTAACCTCAATGTGGGACAGGACTTGAAGGTTGATTTCCTCTCCTGCTTACCTCACCGTTAGGTATGTCCTGCAGGGGGAGACAGACACATTGATTAGTGGGTGCTTTTCAGACATGTGTACAGCTGAACAGAATGGTTCATTCATACGTTTTCACCACATAAACCAACAACTGGACACTTTTGAGAAGTTGTAGTAACCTTGACTACAATTACCACAGCATATTTGCCTCATAAGACTTTCATTATTAGAAAACAGCAAATGTATTAGAATGATGTCTACACATTGACTTCTTTGAACCCCATGCAGGTATTGTTTCTATATTTCCCCTTGAATAATTCTGACCTTTTCTAATGGCTGTTTGTTTGTTTTAATGGCTTTTACCTGTAATGTCAGCCGGATATGTTCAGTTCTATCAGGGATCTGAAACACCTTCCTGTGGGTTTGAACTATGTGAGTCTTGTGTGTCAAGCTCTGTGAGTTGTTTTTCTAAGGCTCATACTTTCGAGCTAAATCAGCCAAATTGAGACAATAGTAAAAAAAAAGTAATGTTCTATATCTATTGTCTCTTCTACAGTGTTTCAAACAACAACAGGGTGCTGGTATATCACAAGTTTTATTTACACTCAAGATAATAATCTATGTTCAGATGTTGTCAGGAAGTAGGTCTGTGTGTGCATGTGTGTGTAATGGTAGTTACTGACCTGGCTCCATATAGACAGCACTTCCTCTTTCAGCAACTGGTGCCTCTCTCCTTCTTTGCTCAGTGCTTCGGTTTTCTGTGCTCACTCCTCCCTCTGTATTCGCTTCTCACTCCCGCTGAGCAGTAAACCAAAATGTGGGCTTACATGTCTTTTATATACTTGTGCGTGTGCGTGAGTCATGTAAAATCCCCTTTCTAACAGAATGACTATTAAAAAGAAAAAGAAAATCACGCCACAAATTTGCACTAAGATGCCATTTATCACTTATGTAAATGCTGCCTACAGAAGAGGTAGACATTCATTTCTTGGATTTAAACATGCAACTTACAGTCATGCCAACTGTGATGATGATGATGATGAATAGAGGTTGACAAAAAGATGATGGCAGTTTTATGATGTAAATGTAAATTCAAGTGTGTATCATATCAGAGGTTTCGCAGCAAAATGGATTCAAAGCTGTGCTCGAGCAGCAGACGAAAACCGAACTGCCTCCTCTGCAAACTCACTTTAGGAATAAGGATGGTTAATGTAATATTTATAGAGTTTTAGTGAAGCTGGAGGTAGCTTAAGCCACAGAGGTTGTTAGTAACACTTGATACTAATTTGATAGGAGTACCAAATGTCATATAAAGGCCTGCTGCATGTTTTTGGGAAAACAAACCCTGCTGCATCTGCTTCTTGCCGCTTGTAAAGAGAATGAATACACAGGTATGGAGGATGTAAATGCATTAATTGTTGTGGTTTGTATCTCTGTATGTGAATATGACTCCTAAACCCAAACCACATAATAATACTGTACGGAATGTACTATACACTAATTGTCACAGTATACAGTTTTAGCAGTTTAAAATGAGCAGGCAATGGCGTGATATTTTACATGCAGGTTCACTGAATAAATCATTTCCCAAGGCTAGAAGAATATTTGTGATCTCCAATATATTTCTGTTTCTGTTTTTCACAATCTAATCAATTTATTTCCATCAATGAGCAACTCTAGTGTCTCCACCAACAGCTTTCAGTCACTTAATCACTTTGGAAAATCCAGATTAGAATGTGGTCAACCAAGTCTACAGCTCTGTGAGGCTGTACATAAGACACGCTTAGGTTTGAATCCAAATCATGACATGCAGGTGTTAAACAATAACACGGTAACCACCTAAGATCAGTGTTAACATGCTCACATTTAACTAACAAGGCTGAAACACCTTTAGTTATTTTAGTATGTGACATATTTATATTTAGATCCAATCATGACACCAACTAAAA
Source organism: Microctenopoma stevenorrisi (assembly GCA_032270685.1). Lineage (NCBI taxonomy): Eukaryota > Metazoa > Chordata > Actinopteri > Anabantiformes > Anabantidae > Microctenopoma > Microctenopoma stevenorrisi. The sequence continues at coordinate 9,422,035 of JAUMTR010000017.1, forward strand.
TGTTAGGATCACAACTATGATGACAGATTGAAAATGGACACATTACCAAGTTTCAAATTCGTCTACCAATGTTTATGGAAATTCATTCACGGGCTGTTGCACGTTCCTAACCTAAAGGTCTTGACCTCATAGTGGTGCTAGAGGATCACCATAGACAAGGGGATTCGTCATCTTCAAAACTTTACGCAAATTTACCCAAGAGAGGTTGAAAAAAAAAGTAAAATTTGTCGACCAGAACATTAGAAGTCTGTGGCTATGAATATCTGTTCCAAATTCGTTACCAAAACCCAGAAATGACTTATTTAATGTAAACATATTGTCTATATCATTTCAAATACTACATTAGTCGTGTTCTTTTTTGCAGTCACACGTTTACTCTCACGGATAGTAAGTATCCGTTCCTATCAAGCCAACTGTACATTCTGCGAGCACTATGACTATGCAGAGTTATTAAATGAATTGGATTTCTGATTCCGTTATGGGAGTGTCTGCAGTGGGGTTTTTGAACCAGACCCTTTTCCTCTAAATGACATATCCTCGTTAAATATTTTATATGCTGCCGATAAGCCTGCCCAGAAGCGTATACGCTCTATAGTAGTTGCTTGTGGTAACCCAGTAACCAACTCATACTGCACCATTTCTGAGAAGACAGGGTGCCTCCCCATCCACTCTCACAACCTATCCTTTCCCCCCTCTTCTCAGGCACTCTCTGTCTCACTGGCTGCACACGTTGGCTTCAAGCAGACCTTCTTCCATGTCATTCAGTGGACTGATGTCAGTACATCACATTCCTGTGAGCGTGTCGAATAAGAGACAAGTTAGAAAAGACAGAGCGTCAATGTAGTCATTGAAGGGAAAAGGTTGAAAGTACATGGGTAGGCGGGGGAAGAAGCTAAAACTGACAGGGACCCCCCCTATTCACGCACTGGAAATTCACAATGTGTAATATGCCAGCTGAGGATGATTCAAGCGAGATCCTTACTTCTTCGGTCTGGCTTTCTGTCTCATCTCATAAATTACAAATGTAGAAGGGAAGTCACATTGTAAGTTTCCCTTTTATAAAAGAAACTGTGCTGTCTCTCATGTCGTGTTAAAATATCTGACTCTTGCCTCAAAGAGGAACTGACATCATACCTATAAGTAGTTCCTAATGTTCTTTGGAACTTCAACTGGAGGCACCAAACATAACATTTTGTGAGAAGATCTTTATCATCATCATCATCACCTTCACTCATAACTCCATCTACTTTCACTACTTTTCTGAACTGCTACTAAGAAAGTGAGAGTTGAATATGACTGTGAAAGTTTTCTCATTTGTGCAAAACGGTGGTGTTGTATTTATGTGCAGTCAAAGGAGGGAACAAAATTCTTTTTTATTTCTGCAGCACAATTACGTTTCAGCTTTTCCACGTGGGCAACTTGACGACTTGACTCTTTTCCTGTCATATGTGGGATATGCATGAGAGGCCCAAGACATACAGCTGATATGATCTCATAACATTTCCAGATCTCAATGCCGTCTGTCTGTGCAACATATTTTATTTTCATATCATTACCCAGATGCGTTTTAAACCAAACTATTATTTGACTAAACAATATAAAACAACGGTTTTCTAGATAAACCCTTTGATAAACAAACAACAAAAGGTTTTTTTTCATTCCTTGTCTTTCATAGTGATATACAAGAACTTTGTTTCCCCCAATCAGCCATTGATCTAAAATTAGGTTTAAAGGAAGTGTGGGTGAGCAACAGAGGTGGAAAGACCAATACTGGTTATGATTCAATTCCACAAACTAGTTTTAATAAATGCACACTTAAAATCTTTTGGTTATTGAAGCGGTTGGTCGACACAGTGCCGTGGGAACCATTATTACATCAAAACATGTCATTCTCAATCAATGTAGATGGTTTACCATCTACATTGAACAGTGCTGACGTTTAGAGACAGACAACCATTTACACCTATAGACAATCTAGAGTCAGCAGGTAACTTAACTGCATGTCTTTGGATGGTGGGTGGAAGTCAGAATACCTGGAGAGAACCCACACAGGCAAGAACCAGGAAGGACTCAGAAAGGAACCAGGTCCTTTTCGTTGTAAGGTGACAGTGCAAACAAATCCTTTAGATGATGAAATAAACAGGAATTTTAGAACATTTACTTTCTTGATCCAAATCTTTAAGATATAGTCACAGCGTGTAGGTCTGTCACTTAGCTCAGTCCCAGAATTGAAGATCCCTGTACTGTGCATTTACATTCTGGATTTCACCATTCCTGGACTCCCTGTACTTTTAACATTATTGTATCTTTAATAGATTATATGGAACCAGTCAAAAGCCTCATTCCTGTATGTGTCCAAACTTTTGACTGGTAGTTTAAATCAACTTAAAATGTGTCAACAATTCAAAAGTCTTATCTAAAATGTTTTAGGTAAGACTAAAACATAATTTAGGTAAGATTTTTGATGGATGCCATGATGCTCACTCACGTGTCGAGGAGCTGCCCCCATCTATCTACTTTCTAATCGGGTTCATTTTTGTACATCTCTGCTGAACCACACGCAGAAACTTGGGGCCAAAACATCTAGTAAATTATAGAATATTACAGGACTTGTATCACTATTAGTAGGAGAGAGAAGCTTATTAAACTGGTTATGATTAGTTCCTCTTAGGTTATCCCTTCAGCTTAAATACCTGATCAATTTATGAGTCTTGAGAATATAAAGTGTGTACAGAGAGGCTCTGGTCACACGTTTTATCCCACCTGGGGTTCTATCTATCTATATATAAATAAAATAATAAATAAATAAATACTTCAATTTATAATAAAGGTGATATCTTATTTAAAGATTATATCTTTATAGAGTAACAGACAGCAGTTTACTCTTAAACAGTAACGAGGACTAGATAAAATGTGATGAATTGGTTAGTATGTTTAAAAAACATAAACCTAAAAACATTTTTTTTCTACATTCATTTCCATACATTTAAAAAACATTATTCCAAATCACATAAATCCAGTTAATTATTTTGTTTGTGTTTTTTCTCTTTTCAAGCCATCATGTCATGTTTATCATTGAAACCAAATGCTAAGCAATAAGTGACCTCCCCGCTGGATCTAAATATATCTATTTAAATGTTTCTGTTATGGAGACGTAATTAAAATAGATGTGTTTTTGTTGTTGTTGACCAAAATAAAAGTTAATTACACAGTAAAATCGACAGCAAAATCATCATGTGTATAAACCTTTAATTCGGGTGGTCTAGATGCTCCCACACACAGTGATGAAAGTGTACTGTTCCACATTAAAACATACATATTTAACTAAGCCTTTTGCCTTCTAAATTATTATATTTACTTTACTTTACTTAGCTTGGCAGACGCTTTTATCCAAAGCGACTTACAGGGAGGGTGTCTGGCTCAAGGACACACCTGGTAGGGGATGGACTAGGAGTCAGACAGGGTTTCAAACCTGCAACCGTCTGCGTCCCAGTCTGATGCTTAACCTGTTGAGCTGCCAGGCTGAATTGTCTATGGTGAAACTCAGTTTTGACATCCTTTCATACAAGGTTCTATTACTTAATTAATGAATCATTAATAGGTTTTGTTACCGGTACTTGCCACTTGGTGAATTCCCTAATTCAGATGCATAGGTTGAATGTGACCCTGATGACATTTAAACAGCTTTTTGTTGCTAAAAGTGTCACAAAAAAGACAACAAAAAACAAGCGTCTTCTTTACAGGGTATAGAATGTGTTTATATTACAGATCTATTGTTAAGATTTTTTGAATGGTTATCTATTGGTTTCCCCACAAGATAAACAGTCATCTGTAAAATATATATTTCACTACTAATTAATCATCACTAATAATTAATCTGTCACAATAAATTCCCCTACAATCACAATGAGGCATTGTCTAACTCAGACTAGATAAGGTTTTCAGAGCTATGTCCCAGTCCAAGCAAGAGACTGCTTCAAAAGCACATTTTAGTCCTGAAAACCAAACTGTAAGATGACTAATTAGATTTTCTGACTGCTTGTTAGCTCTGCAGCTCTGCCATCTCCTGGAGAACTCTGACTACTGCATCACAATTCTCACAGGGTGTGTCTCCAGATCATTGCATCAAATAAGATACTGACAGGGTAATTTACTTGTCATAAAATCATTAAAGGAGAAGTGTGATGATAAGTTTTCTTCCTGTCGACACATTCAAAAACGATCAAAGGATTTATGCCACTAGTATTCAGTAAAAGATTAATCTCAAAATATATATGAAACATGTAGATATCGTGAAAAAAATCAATCAAGTGAAGCTCTTATATATTCTAGAGACGTTATACGTGAAGTGAAAAATGTCAGACCTTTTATTTTATTTATATCAAAACAGATTACAGCTCACAATTATCCAGAATCCATTATCCCAAGCAAAGCAAAGTAAAGTATAGCTGGTGAGGTGAACAAGTTGCTTTAATAGCAGCCTTCAGCTCATGTGTATTGTTGGCTCAGGGGTTTCTCTCTTCCTCTTGACAATATCAAAGGAAATTGCCATCTCCATAAAGCTCATCAGCAAACAGAAGCGGGAAATGCTCCAAAATCTCCTGATAGGCTGCTGCACTATCTTCATAGATAAAATACAGTGAACCAACATCAATAGTCAACACATCACCCCAAATCCTTACTGACTGAGGAAATGTCACACTGAACTTCAAGCAGCTTGGATTCGGTCCCTCTCTACTCTTCCTCCAGACTCTGTAACTTTAATTTTCAAATGAAATGCAAATTTTATTTTCATCTGAAAACAAGACTTTAACCCACTGAGCAGTACTTTTCTGCTTTACTGATACTCACAGTGCTCAGTCACACACAGAGCAGCTGGCATTAAATCAGTGTCTTAACTAAACAGATGGACCATAAGATATATGGCATTTAAAATAAATTAAATTTAAATTAAATATTAAATATGCAATATAACAGTAATTTACTCCAATACAAAGAGTAACTAGACTGAAACATTTAACTTAACTTGTAATACATTTTGCCAGAGCTTCCATTTTTGATTTAAATTAAGAAAGTCTACTTTTTTACAACATTTTGCTTTTTGAGCACTAGGTTTCAGTAGAAATGAATGGAACTGAGGATGACAGAATCAAAGTACAGACAAAGTATTCACACAATGTAATATAGGCTCTTTTAGTTCATTCGAACTAAGCAATGTGTTGATCTGGCAAAGATGTTTGTCAGGTATTCCTCGAAAGATCTTTGTCAACCAGCAAGGAAGTTGAGATGAATCTACGTTGGTATGTGCGCGAGTTTAAACCACAGTTGTGCACAATCGTGTTGCCAAAACTACCACCGTTTCAGCAAAACGTGTCTACAAGCGGTTTTCCCCAACAATACACAAGAGTTTGTCATGTGCCAAGAATCAGTGTCATGTGATATTCAGATCCCCTTCGTTTTGGGACACTCTGTGGCAAATATAATTTTAAATGAACAGCACTGCCATATTACCCTCATAATTCAACTTATGAGGGTCAGTTACTCCAAATTGTGGTCAGGCGCATCTTCATCTTTCGATAGAACTCCACAATAACCTTCTGTGGTGGGCAGGAACAGGACAAAGGTTATAAATCATTCGCATAGTTCTGAGTTTTCCCAGGAGGACAATGGTCTCGCTAACTGAAGAAACTGAAGCCACCTGGAAATGTCAAAAGAGGAAAGAAGTGAAATAAGAGATGAATCAGTAGTGAATTGTTTCAAAATTACTAAGAAAATTGTTTCAAAATTACTAAGAAAACCAGAAAGTAAGTAATGCAGTAGCCCAGACTCAGCTTTCAGATGACTTCACCTGGATGACTGAGAATCTTCACAGACATGTTGGTGGCAGTATAATGCTGTGGGGGGAGGGGGAAGCTTGATAACTAAAGGCTGTGCCTCCCATTTTACAGTTGGACACTCTAGGATCCACAAGTAGACTGGGATAATAAGGTTTTATGAGGTCTTTAGGGGATGTTGGGCCTAATCATTTAGTGCTTTATAAGTGAGGAGCAGAATTTTAAACAAATCCTAGATTTAACAGGAAGTCAGTGGAGAGAAGCTCAATGGGATAAGCATCAGACTGGGATGCAAAAGGTGGCAGGATCGAATCCCAGCCAGACTCCCAGCCCATCCCCCATACCAGGTGTGTCCATGAGCAAGACACTCAGCGTTAGCTCCCAGGGGCGCCCCCTGTGGCTGCCCACTGCAGAAGACAAATATCTTTGTAAGATGTAAAATGTAGTCAATGACATTAGAGATGATTCTAATTCTAATGTAGGAGTAATATGATCTCTAATTCCAGTCAACTCTGGCTGCAGCATTCTGGATTAACTGGATGCTTTTGAGTGGGTTACTGGGACATCATATCAGCAATAAATTACAGTAGTCCAGTCTAGAAGTTACAAAAGCATGGACTAGTTTCTCAGCATCACTCTGAGACAGGATGCTCCTAATCTTAGAAATATTCCTGAGGTGGAAAAGGTTGTTCTAAAGATTTATTTTATGTAATGGTTAAAGGAGATATCTTAATCAAAAATAACACAGAGACTCTCTCTCAGGTCTTGGGGACCACATGGAATAACTTCAGTCTTGTCTGAATTAAGGAGTAGAGATAATAAATAAATAATTAATATATCCGTTTCAAGAAAGAAATTAAGGAAAATTTGTTTTCATGTCAGTAATAATAATAAAAATATCACGGCAGCTGGTTACTAACTATGTACTAACAAGGTAATAGACTGATAAAAGCTACAGAGTGAGACAGTTATCGTGTGGAAGCATACGTGCTATGGTCATGATACAACATGTTGTGAAAGATGCACTGACAGATTCACAGTCGTTAATTCAATTGCAAACATTGTATGTATCAGTAAATCTGGATAATAATATCTAGAAAAGTCAAGAACATAGACTGGGCAGGATTTACAGCCTATACTTTTAAGATGGTTTAATTGGGAATTGTCATCAAGTCATCCATCCTTATTACTTCAGATAATATTCAGTGGAACAGATAGTTCCCCATTCGCCTCTCTTTTTGGGCGGTCGTTGACCGTCAAGCTCAGGTCCTCTACCAGAGGCCTGAAAGCTTCAGGGTCCAAAGATTGACAAAACATTCCTCCACATTAAGTAAGTATTACTTACATTAGATAAGTAATCATCAAAGTCAATTAAAGTAGGAGTTCCCTTTCATAACTACAGCACAACTTGTGAGAGTACAACTTATACAGTTTCAGACTGTGCGAAAACAGAGGCAACAAGAAGACAAAATACAACAGCAAATGAAAGCAGGTATATATTTTTTCCGGTATTAAAAACCACAGTGTTTCGCCCTGATAATGCCATATACTTTGTTCTTCTGTTAGATTTACAAGATAATACAAGACAGAAAAACGTCGTATACACACACAACAAAAAGCAAATATGTTGTGTTGGTTTAAAAATCAAAATGCTAAGAGAGTTACTGCAAGATGCATTTCATTCCCCCTCTTCTCTAATTTCCTTTCACTGATTACAATCAAAGGCTAGAAAATAAAAAAACTCAATCGAATAAAAATAGGAGTTTAGAAACTTTTTCAGCTTTATGCATGTGGCTATTTTAAACATATCGTCCAGAACAAGTAGATGAATCAAACCGCAAAATGAAGAAAATGAATGTTCATATTTGACACTTGCTAAAAAAAAATAAAGAAAAAAATCTACAGAAATAGATCGTAAAATAATAGTTAAACAATTTTATGCTATTTTAACATGTAGATTTGTTCACTTTTTAGGGTTAGTTTTGTTCATAGGAAGTATGTGTTGCAACCACACAGGAAAGAAACAGAGAGAGAGAGAAAACGAGAGAGAGATTATTCTTACAGCCAGCAGGCACACCTTCTTTCTTTATCTCCTGCTGTTTCTCCTGCACGCAAGGCAAATAAAGGAGGTAAGAAACACATCCTTTGAAATGAACTTATATGAAGCTGCCTTTTAACGCTGACCTTACAACAAGCTTATACATCAGAAATTTGCTTCAGAAACGTCTTGTTGTAAATATCTGAACTTTTAAGCACAGATTATCCACTGGTTCATTAACTTTGGCACAGGTTAGCATTGCTACTGTGTGAGGACATCTCAAGGTGTGTTCTCAATGCATGCTGTTCTCGTTCCAGCTCCACACACAAACAGGCCCAGTCTAGATCATGTAGTACATCTGCACTGGGCCCTAAGGCAGTGGTGAATGGAGGGGGGAAAAGATTCCTTTCTCATTACTCATTACTGCTGATGTGACACCTGACATAAGTAGAATATTCTATGTTTATGATGTGATTGCATGGTCACTTTCTGGGCACACAAGTTCCTGCAAAGTGAGGAAAAAACAAGTCCTTGGGAGGTTAATTACTGCATTTTTCTATTGTCACGGATACAGTTTGGGGATAAGCATGTAGTAGTAGTAGTAGTAGTGGCAACATTTAGATTAGGTCTGAAGCAAGCTTTGCATTGCATCTTAATACTAACATCTGCAGACTAGGCATGACAAGGTGCAACACTACTCTCACTGTGCATAGTGTGCATCTTTCTATGGTTGAGACACTACTTCTCAGCAGTGAAACCAAAGTGAACCAACTGTAAGAAAGGAAGTTTGTTGTGCTGCTCAGGTGTATGATGTGGACATCAGCTCATCTGCGTTTTAAGCAACTAACACACACTGTCCATATTCATATGCTATTGCACAGTTTGTTAATGGCAAAATCAACCAAGGCCATCGTTTTATATTACTCGCGAGGATTTGCCATAGAAATCTATGCACCTGAGACATCACATCTTTGTGGACTATGTTTCAGCTCTTCTCCAGTGTGACATCACTTCAATGGCCGGTATCAATGAAACCATTGAGACAACTAGATCGAATGGCTCCAGCAGCACTTGGCAGTCAGAGGCAACCAGGGGAGTGGAAATTACAGTTACCTTGCTCATTTTCCTGGTAAGAGAAACGTTAAACGTTAACAGAGAGGTTACATTTTGGTGTATAATAGCCCAGTATGTTCACCCTGTACTATCATGCCCTTAAAACAAAGAAATGTTGAACTGCGGTTTGTTTGCCTCCTTCAGGTGGGAATACCTCTGAATGGGCTGGTGGTTTGGGCACTTGGATTGCGGAGTCATCGTCACTTGGTGCGCAGGGGCAGCAACGAGGAGACGCGCGCTGCCAGCAGTTTCCGCATTTATGTCCTGAACCTGGCCCTGGCAGATCTGGTGCTGCTTCTCCGTACCCCCCTCATGCTGGGCTACATTGTTCATAACCACAGCTGGCCATTTGGCCTTGGGTTCTGCCGGGTGGTCATGTTCCTGCGAGGTTTGGGGTTGTATGCCTCAGCGTTCCTTCTCTGTGCTGTGGCTATGGAACGATGCCTATGTCTACTGAGGCCTGTGTGGGCTCGACTACGACGGCCCTCCTGGGCAGTCCCTCTGGTCTGTGGCATCTTATGGCTGCTGGCCACCGTCCTGTCCATCCCCTACTTCCACAGCAGCGTCCTGACTGAAGGGTCATACCAGTGCCGAGAGAGTGGGAATTTTACAATGGGACTGTTTGTCACTGAAACAGTAGCAGGTTTTATCTTGCCTCTTCTGGTGTTTCTGGGAAGTAACCTGGCTGTTTTGGTCACTATTCAGCGAGCAGCAACCCCAACGCCAACTTCTAATCCTTCAAATGCCCGCAGAATGATGAGGATGTACCACGTGCTCTTCTTCACCATGCTCCTCTTCCTCACCTGCTGGGTGCCCTATTTTGTTTGTCGGTTCCTGCGAGCATTGTCTACAGGGCAAAATTACACATTTTATTACAAAGTGGGTGTTGGTACCTACATCTCTCTGTTCCTGGTGTACATCAAGAGTGCTCTTAACCCTGTGCTTTATGTGTTTGCTGCGCGAGGTCTGAGTCGAGCTATTAGAGCTTCACTTGTCTCCACAATTGAACGACTTTTCAACGATGACTCAATGGAATCCATACGAAGGAGATCCACTAAGAACTCACAGATATAGCTGAGAGGTTTTCAAATCATATATTCTGTCTTTCGTTTGAATGTAAAATGTTCTAATTGTGCATTCATGCATTGGCCCAACAGATAGCATGGTTCACATTTTAACAAGAAATGTCATGTTCTGGATTGAATAAAGCCATAACTCTGTATTCGAGCATGCTGTTAGTGTTCTGGCACATTGGAGGCTACTTCAAATAAAATAGTTGTCACATATGAAAAGTATTGTATATTGTATAGGCTGTAATTTCCTGTATGTGTACAGGAAATCCCTTTACTTTAACAAGTGGCATTCATCACTTCAGCTCACTCGTGGGATATTAGCTTTGGTGTGGTATAAGTATATATTTCTGCATTTAAAAAAACAACACGACAGCTTTTTGAGAATGTATTTGACTACAAGATTGTAGGATCTTTATTTGCAAGTACAATACTTTACTAGTAAGTGAGTTTAGAATAAGACAAGAAAGTTAGATATCTAACTGAAAAAATTATCCACAGTGCAATTTTCACTCTCTTTTACCTACTTATGGGTTTCTTTGCTTTTCTTAAACTTTTCCTAAATAAAAGCATATATGTAATAAACTTGCAATTGTGCAATTATTACCGTTTATATTTCCATGTTTTTCCATGTTGTTAGTACCAATGTTGGAAATATCAAAGGTTTCCCAGTTTCTACGGTGCATGTGTTTTTGCTGATGATGTACAATTACAAAAAGTGGAACTGAGAAACATCAATATTAGTAACCCTTTCTCCAAACTTCCTTTTTAAGTTTCAGACATGTGTTAGGGCAGATGTGTTTAGGTTCCCTCTGAACAACATGTACCACTGAGTGGAACAAAGTCCGGTTTGAAGAGCTGATCGGCGTATTTGTGTGCCTGTAGAAGCAGCACCTGGGCATCATGTGTGGCTTCTGCATTCTGTAATATTCGTCCCAGTTTCTGAGCAGTGGTCTCACAGTCCCTGTCTGGTATGATTTTTCTCATCCGTTCCTGAGGAAGACAAAATCACTCAGTTCTGCTACATTTGTGTACTTTTTGTGCTTCTAGTGAACATGGAGCATTATGACCAACAAACATAACAGACCAAAAGTGGTTCTGTTTTTTGTAGTTGATAAGATCAACCCAGACAACAATACAGCCCAGATGTCGGTGGCCGTCTTTCACAAGATTCACATTTCTTCACAGCATTACAAAGGTGTTGCAACACAAAGAACATGCTTAGACTTTCCTGTTGCATTGCAGGGGAAATGTCCAGTCGGATATGTCACAGCTTGCACACAAAATAGTGGAACAAAATGAATGACTTTAATAGTGTAAACAGCAGTTATGCAATAGGAACGAATCAAGTCGATACCAGACACAGTGAAAGTGTTTATGTGTACCACTAATGCTCACCTCTAATGTTTCACCTTTTTGTGGAGGAAGAGGAGGGAGATTAAGAACTGTTTGTTCTGTCATCTTTAAGATCTGTGGAAATACGGAGAGGAAGAACAGGTTGCGTTTGTATACTGTTATCACTCATCGAATGGTTGAGGTAAAGGAAAATAAATCTTTTGCAAATGCTTTTCTTTTCTCTGCAGGTATAAAACACAAATTGCTCCAACATTTCCAGATATTGCCGCTTGGGCCCAATTTCTCAAGAACACACCCATTATGTCAGAGCCCACAGAGCAGCCAAATTTCAGCCATATTTCACCACACTGTTCCACTACATCAACAAGACGTGTCCAGACACACAGGCTGGTGTTTGAGTGGAGAAATCCAGTCTACCACTTCTGTTTCTGCTTACCCTTAATATTGTTACAGCAATTGCTATTCAATGAAGTAATATATCTAAATTCTATCAATTATTAGTTCATAAATATATAACAATTAAAAGAAAAGCTTCAATACAGTTGTACAACTGTGTGCGGTTTGGTGAGCCCTGTGAACCTTGTATGTCTTTGCTATAAGAAGAAGAAACCAACCACAGGCCAAACAGGCACTATAAATTCTTCTGTTGATGTTAATGCACTTTAGATTTTAGTTCATGATCAGCTGAAAAGGTTGGTATTGTTACACTGCTTCTTATGGCATGCACAGAAATATGGGCATCTCTCTACAAGTTTAGTTCTTAATGAAGTCACTTGGATGTAATTGACTCATTTACTTGAATAAGCATTACTCGTTAAATGTTGAGTCACTGTCAACAGACTGTTCCTGTCTTAACTACATTTACTGTGTTTTTAGAGTCTCTATTTTCTTTTCTCTATCTCTATTTCTTTAACCACACGTTTATGTATCGCCATAATCATCGCCAACCTAGCCATTGGTAAAGCAAACGTACAAGTCTAAAAGTCTACAGTCTGATCGCTACACTGTATCAATCATCCAATATCCACCAGCTTACAAAAGAGCTCTTTACCTTCACTTGCAGTGCAAAAAAAGCTTTGCATACTATACAATGTTGTGGTGAAGACAAACTAAAGTCTTAAATTCCTCACAATACATACCTGGCAAATATAAATGTTTTAGTTTCACTTTGTTGTAAAATAGTGTTTACTGGTGTCTGCTTTAGAGGAGCAAATAACATGCAGCAAACTTGAGCTCAAAAATAGCTCTTTATTTTTTCTGTAATTGAAGAGCATAAAATAAAAATTGGAAAGGTACATCTGTACCTGCAACAAGTACTGCATGGTTAGTGTGACGCCAACTATGCAGTGTTCTCCAGTTGACTATGCATTTGTGACACTAATAATAAAACAGCCTAAACGCATTTGTTCTGCTTTTCATTACACTTATTCTTATCAGATTTTACAATCAGTGATACTAATTTATTTGCGGTTGTGTCTGCTTTGTATTTGTCACAGATCTGTAAATTGTTTGTAGAAAGAGAAGGGGGCTAAAACTTTATTATTAAAACTATATTATGAAATGTTGGTGAAATAAAAGATCACTGAACTAAACATAGATACAACAAAGGAGGGTAACATATATTCAGTACATAATTTTTGTGCTCAATATTTTGAGTACAAAATATATTGTTTCATCTTTAAATTTGTTTGCTTTTATAATCATCACTCACCTCTTTAGCTTTTTCCTCCTCTTCCTCTACCTGGTTTCTGAACACACTACATGTGTGCTGCAAAGATTCAATCTGCTCTTCTGCACCTTCAAGAGCACTGACCACTGACCTCAAGTCTTCCTGGAAAATAAACAACAAAGTAAACAACTACAGACACCACTTATTTTAAGTTAAATACTTTATCTAAGGTGGTGTTTATCTAAGCCATCCCTCTCCCACTTTTTCCTCACCTCAAGGGTGCTCAAAGTCTTCTTTCCAGCTACTGACTTCTTGGTTTCCTCCTGGTGACGGTTAGAGGAATGCTCCAGATCTTTTTGTTTGTGTACTGGAACTTTAAGCTGTGCACATTGAGCAAGGAACCTAAGAAGGTTTGGGTAAGTCATACTGTTTGTCAAACAACATTTGTTCATGTCTAATTGCAATTAAAAAGTTACATATTTTGTTTCTTTTTTACATATGTGAAGTATTTACACTGACATAGAAACAAAAATGCTGACAGTTGCACATTTCAAACAAAGAGGGAACTCAGCCCAGGGTCAATAAAAACCCAAAAGAACCAGACTCAGACAACCAGCACATACTGGTAATCTGTACATAACACAACAAATTACAGCTGAATAAGCAGGTACATGAGCATTTCTGCCACACATGGGCAGTATACAGGGAATTAAAAGCTTTCAACAGCGAGGTTTTCTTAAAGTCACAACATCCCACATATTGTCTGTAAATGTTGTTGGTTTTTCAATGACCTAAAAATGATGTTCTGCCACTAATGGTTAAATATAACACCAAACAGGTCTGGACATTTTATTTCAATCTTCATTACTGACTTACTGCTCACCTGTTTCTCATAATGTTCAGATGTTCCCGGCTCTCCTTCTTCTCTGTCCGCTTCAAAGCAAGAGTTGATCTGTAATGACATGATAAAAATGTCCATGGTTATTGTTCAAAAGCGGCCTGGTAGCAGAGTGGTTAAGGCAGAGGGCTGGAAAGCAGGAAGAAATTTCGTTGTACCATGTAAAAAATGGATCAATGATAAAATAAAGTGGGTTCTTCTTCTTTATTGGTTGCCATCTACATTTGTTGAGGGAAAGACTGTGCACTCAGCTTCAATGTTCAGGTACAAACAGCATATAAAGTTATATACAAAATATATATCACTATTCATCTAATTACAGATGTGCTGCTCACACACAAATTACTATTTTAAAACAAAACATCATGTGTAAATAATGAGTGAAGAAAACCTCTTTTTGTAAGTAAAAGCTTTCTCATCTCTTCCTGTATTTATCAAATCTGAATCAGTTAAAAAACTAATCTCCAGTGAAATATTGCAAAGCATTTGCCTAAATAAATGTCTTGACATTCAGTTAATTTACAAGCCATACAAACTGATGTCCCTCATGGAAAAGACCAATTACAGCAGCATTTCATTAATATTTGTGCTGTGTTATTATGCTTTATATGCTAGCCAATATTCATATTTTACCATTGACTGATCCATCTGTAAATTTCCCTCTGGGATTATTAAAGTTTTTTTAATATTGAATGAGCACAGTGACACTCACAGGACTGACAAATCCATTATGTTTTCCAGGGCTATGATGGAGGACCTCGGCATCAGGTTCCAGTTCTCCTGACCTTTGATTTTGTTAGGTACTGAAGATAATCCTTCCGCTAATCAAGTCAAAAACAGAAGCAACACAGAAAATAACAGTACATAACTATTGTGCTTTGTGGTGCAAATCATACAGTATGATGACTCATTAGGACAATATTGTTAAAAACGCGTCTCTAACCTTTCCGCTTTCGTACAAGTTTAGGTTTGGTGTGTTTGCCATGGCTGTGGTCAGCGAGCTCCTGGTCCTAATGGAAATACATTAATCGCGTGTTAACCTAAGAGTTGCAGAACAATCCACGTCAACTGGTGTGTTTACATTAGCTACCTTATCCTACCTGATGTTCGGTTGCCTGTCTGGTCGTCTTATCCGTTTCCTTCTTAGTAGGTGCTTTCGATGGCGCCCGATTAGATCCTCGTACAGGCTTCATATCTGTTTGTTAGTTAAAAAATAAAGCAGCTGACAATTATATAACGTTAGCCTCGGTAATGTTAGCGTATGTGGCGTATCATTGGCTAACAGCTAAGCTAACGCAAACATTAATTGAAAAACAAATGAGTTTTATTTGTTTAAAATATTATATATGACTGTAACGCAGAGAGGCTCAATTACCCGCATGAAATTTAAAGTAATGTGAATTGTTCAAGACATCGAGGAAATACTTTTCGCGCTGCTGTTTTCGAACATTTAGCTCAGAGTGCGCATGCGTTTAGAATCTATGTTTTAACCGGAGTCATGTTTGTCAGGTACGAACTCGTCAAACTAAACATACAGTATCACCGTCATGCCAAGAACCAGACTGAGACGGTGCCTTTTCAGAACTTAAATTATTTTACTTGTGTGTCGACAGAGCACTTCCCTGGAATTGATAAACTAGTGCTGGCAATCTCCCAACGTCAGCACAAAGCGCTACCTGTAAAGTAAAACGCCGGGAACACATTGCTCTATAGGCCATGTCGCCAAAACGTGGTTGTTTCAGTGTTGAACGGATTTTGATCTAGAAAAGTGTTTTCGTTTGGAGTTTCTCGTGTGAACTACTGTATTGTCTGGGAACAACCACTAGTACTAGTATAGCCAAATTACTTGTACACACGTCTATACAGTGTGTTTATAATACCAATATGTTAACATTTACATTTCTGATGCACCTTTTTATCACGCATGTGTGTTTGCCCTCCTATTGTATTATTCCAATGTGCTTATACTTAATTGTACATGTGAAAAGGGCAAATTAACACACATTACATAAAAATAACACACGATTTTGCACCATGTGTGTCTTTTACTAATAGTTTGTGCTATCAAAAAACTTTATGGAAAATATTGAATGTTACACATTTTCAGTCAAATGTTTTTAGGGTTAGTATTTGTTTTATTTTCCATTGGATTTAGTTTTGTTTTTATATTTACACCTTTTTCTCACCTCACAGTGTTTTTGTTCTAATTTTGTATTATACATTTTTATTATACCTGTATAGTGTTATTCTGTGTACACCTGGGTAAACACTAATAAACACAACTTTGAAGCTGCCTTCCTAAACTGAAATACACTATTCAGTCTATTAGTTTATTTGAACAGAAACAGGAATATTTTAACAGAAACACTAATATGTTTAGTAAACAAATGATGAAACATTACAAATATAACTCAAAATAAAAAAAATGTGGCATTATGGTACTGTCACCACATTTATATCTGTCCATCATAACTGTCACACCCTCCCTGGAAGGTGAAATTTGCCTGTGAAGCGTCCATGATTGTGCAAGTCAAAAGGGCTAAGCACCTTCCTTATGCCCAGCATGTTGCCTTGTGCTATCTGTTTAAATGTCCAAGGATTCTGGTTGTTCTGCTCCATATCAGCCTGTTTCTGTTGCAGAGCTGCTAGACTGTCTCTGGTCATTACCTGAAATAAATAAATAGGAATAACATGTTGTAAAACAGATTCCAAGGAGTAAAAACAGTTGAAAGTCATTTCAAATAATTGTGTACATAGCTAAATAGCTCCATTGCTAGGTGTTACCTCCAGAGGAATTTACATAGTTGAGTAGGGGGATATAACATTTACTTCATTCATCTAGATAGGCTTTTAATTGTACTGTGCTTTTGTTCTGCACTTTTTAGAAAACTTGCCAACGTCTTATAGAGTAAAGCCGAATTCCACAGGGCTCTATGAAGCCACCTCAGAACTCACCTTAGCAGGGAAGGGTAGCTTCTTTGCCACTTCAGTCATGATGTGTTCAACTTCTTTCAGTTCCACCTTTCCTCCCACCTCCAAGATTAAACGCCCATAGCGAACAGGTGTCACATAGTGGTCAATGGCTCCCTTGCCTCCACCCATGCGCTGGCCTAAACCTTTACGTGTAATGGGCTTATAGGGGGCATTGATGCGCCAGCGGGCGAATGTAGTCTTGGAATCCATCTTGCGATTGATAGTTAGTCGCATCATCTCCATGTGACCCCAGTGTAGATAGCCTCCTCCCATGGCCTTATCAGAGGCAAAGAAAGAGGAGGATATCATTTGTTAATCACTTTGTATTTTTCTTAGAGAACTATAGAATTAGACCTGAGTGGCAGGAAAAGGTAAATGGAAAGATAACATTATTGATAAAATAAGGCCTACAGACTTTAAAGCTTCATACAGTTTTTATAATCATAAGACTTACAGAAAATGCGGCCTGGTAGCTCAATGGGTTAAGCGTCAGACTGGGATGTAGAAGGTCGCAGGTTCGAATCCCAGTCTGACTCCTAGTCCATCCCCTACCAGGTGTGTCCCTGAGCCAGACACCCAGCGCTGGCTCCCTGTAAGTCGCTTTGGATAAAAGCGTCTGCCAAGCAAAGTAAAGTAAAGTAAAGAAAAGAAATGCACTGACCACAATAGCATACTGTCCTGTGGTGAAGAAATTTGCCGTCTTAGCTGGACCCTGGATATCCCGCAGCTTCTTCATCTCTTTCTTGGCCTTTTTTAAGTTAGGCACCTTGTTCATAAACTTCAGTTTGGACCTTTCTGGTAGCACCACATCTTTCAGAAGTAAACAGGAAAGTAAGAGGAATCGTGACCACAACATCAACAACATGTCAAGTGGAACAGAAATAAAATACCGGAGCACAATGACTACAACATCTATGTGTTTTTTCTGGCGTCTTAACTTCTACTGTGCATGGAAATCACAGCAAATAAATGATCATGATTACCACTGAAATCTGGAGGAATTTCGTATGTCTTCAGCCCAGCAGCCATGACTTTCATGTGGCTGTGCAAAGGACCTGCAAAAAAAAAGTTGCTCAGTTGCCTTCACCGACTGTTCTACACTTTTACATGCTACATTAATATGTGGTTTATCCATATGTCTTACATCTCTAAAGAGATTATAGGCAATTAATATTAAGCGGTAACACTGGCGTGGATAACCCGATAAATAAACCGTTAAATATATAAAAGTAACATGCACTAAACAGGAGGAGCTACTTAGCTGCCTGACGTTACCTTGTGAGTGACCGTAGCCTCTACAAACGCCGGTCAACCCGCCGACAGCAGCTTTGAATAACGAAATCATCATATTAACCTGCTATAAACTACAAACTGTCTTCGTTTGGTTTTTATTAGGACATGTAACGTGGTTAACAAAGGTAACAGTTACGAGCGTCATGCTCTGCTCAAGGTCGCTGCCATTGATGTAGTTTCTCTTCCTTCAGTGTTCCGCAATAGAAACAGACACTTCCGTTACAGCGGTTTTTTCACAATAAAAGCCCTTCAGATTAATGCAGGTCAAGTTTTTGAACAGTTACAATCGTGGCACTGCCTGCTAGAATAAAAGATTTAAAGCTAGAAAATTCCTGGGGAAACTTTAAAGGTGCCTGCCACCTTGCGCCGCTTAACCTTAGACCATCTCCCCAACTGGAAAGCAGGATTTAGGAGTTATTTTTACATATATTATGTGTGGTAGGAATCTGCAGTTTGTCCTATAAAGCATCTCATGTGTGGTATTTGGCAATATGCGTTGCCATGGTAACTCAGCATGCCATCTAACCATTACAGGGGACATGTCATGACCAGGATGGTCGCTTTGATGTATGACATTCCTGATGAAAATCCAGTCTATCCTGTGGTCTCATCCTATGTGTGGAAGAAAGGCATCTGGACATGGGAGCCAACTTGATGAAGCTTCAGCCAATCAGGAGTGACACAGCATGTGACATGTCACAAATTCAAACAAAATCACACAATTGAAATAGCAAAAAATGAGCGTTTGGTAGAAATTTAGCTCCTCTCTGGGTTTGTGGTGAAATCTTTGACTCAAATAAACAGGACTTAATAGGGAGCTCGGACAGCAAGGTGACGACACCTGGGGAAACTGTTAAAAAAACATACATCCTATCACTATAAAAATGACATGTGTAAACACAGGAGATGTTTTCCTACATTTTGATATATAATTTGTTATTGAAAGATAAAAATTGACTAAAGGAGAGAAGAAATACAAAAAAAGTTTGTGAGAGAGTGAGTGACATCACCACTGGTGAGGTGCCAAAATTCCATCTATTAAAATAAATTGAGAAATTTCCAGACTTTAATCAGTCACATAAAACTTAAATGGCTCTAATTCAAAACGTACAAAAAATATGAAGAAGCTGTTTTACAGGGAAAAAGCTGAAGGTGTCTGGACCCGTTTAAAGTGTGAATGACAAAGTATAGCAACACACCATGAGGATGAAGGGAAGAAGGTTGATGAAAATACTCCTCCAACTGCCATTTTTCGACCAAAAAATGGAAAAATTGAAAAAAATTATTTTAAAATTACAGAATATTTTTTAATAAAAGTAATAGCACACATGCCGGGATCGAGCCGGTCGATTTGATGTACAATTTGTGTGGGTTCTCTCTCCCATTCGGGCTGCATTCTTGTTGACGGAAGAATAAGATATAAATCTATAAATGTCAGGCAACAATGAAACAACCACAACGAAGGGGTTTTGTTTTAAATCCAATGACAAATCATCATCATAATGACAGAAATAGTCATGTATAACACTTAACTGAAAATCTGAGCAATGTAAAGTGCCCCGAGATGCCCTTCTTTGTGATTTGGTCCTATATAAATAAAACTGAATTTAATTTAAATCTTTAAAAGCAAAGATACATTCACAGCATTTACTTTAAGGACTTTAATTGTATTCTATTCAGTATTAATACACGTCAGGCACTCTATTATAATGGAGTGACCTACAGTATCCTGACAGTAAAGATCCCTTCAGTGCAAAGCCTAATTTACTTCTACTTTACCATCTACTATGGGAACAGGAACACAGAGAGCCTGGGTTAGAGCTACAACACTTTATTTTCGGCTTTTATTCTGAAATGACACACAGTTGTCTATTTGCTGGCTGAAGTTTGTAATATTTGGTCATTGTGATTCCCTAAACACATTGGAGTGTACATTGGATCACTTAATTGTATCTTTCTGATGATAAAATAGATGTTTTCCACAGGAAATATCAGTAGACATTTTCAAAAAGAAAAAATAAACTCAAAGTATAACAGATTTAACAACGCCCATTATTTGATATATCTTTCAGTGTACATCTGAAATATTTCCAACTAGTCAAAAGCCTACAAGATGCAACAGTATTTCCTAGAGGTTGGAGTAAACAGCATCCTTCTGTAAAACGGCCACTATGTGAAGATTCACATTCTTCTTTCTACTTTGGTAATTTCCTTCCTTATAAATCATTTGCAAAGTCCTTATTTTCTTGGAAGTTTGAAACCTGCATTGCTTACATCTTGTCACAGCATGACATATGAAGTCTAAATTCCATGGTAGAGAAGATCATATTTGGGAACATTTTGTGGATCTATGGGACTCTGGACAATCATCTTCCCCCGCATGGCTCCTCTATATATGACCTCGATGAGGTCCATGAAATCTTGCTTGGTCTTGAAACTGCCAACAAACTTGGTGTGATCTGGAGATCTGATAATGTATTAATTAAGGTTAGGCTTAAATATAATGTATTATTTAACAACAACAATATTACAATGTCAAGGCGCATCCTTAATGTTTAATGACCAGACTAAATTATAAAAACATTACATCTTCATTTACAAACTATATAATTATTCTATAAATTGTAGGACAAGCGCAATTAACTTTGTTAATAAGCCTGTCAAATAGATAAGTCAATTCATTTCGTAATAGATAGGTTACAGTACAAAATAAGTTCACTTCTAAGCGAAAAAACGCTCAGAAAATATCTAGTTTCAGCATAGGAACAAATTTAGCTGGATTTAGATATTGTGATGACTTTTGTTGCATATTTATAACTGCAAACTCGCACTTTTATTGCATATAGTATAACGGGTCATAAATTTCTGCTTATTAGACAATTACCAGTGCAAGAGAGAAATCTCCGTTCACTCACCCGTAATCCACTTTCATGTGCTGCCCGTTGAAAAAGAAAACAGTGGAAGGGATGTAACTGATATCAAAGTATCTTGTGTAGATGGGAGCTTTATCCACATCAACGATATAGATTGACGCCATGTTACTCAGGTCATGGGCAGTTTTAGACAGCTAGAAGAAAACAGAGGTTAGCAAAAGCAAAACATTATATTAAAATAGGGAGTCGTTTGGTTGATAGCATTTTTGTTCCTGCTTACAATCTCATCAAGCTGGAGGCAAACTGAATCTTCATCTCTTCCAAACCTCAAAACTACGACTTTTTCAGCTACGCCTTTGATCACATCATCTATGTCCTTTTTGCAGGTCAATTTGGGCAAAAATAAACTCATTTTGGAAGCAATGCTTATGTTACGGCAAAGAAATTAGCCTAGGTTTTGCTAACAGGAGGAAGTGACATCACTGTTTCTGCACAACGTAATAAAACATCCGCCTGAAACAATAGGAACGACATCCAGTTAACGCTAGAATTTCAAATGTTGTATAATCTATCATGCCTATAAAATAATAAAAGCTATATTAAAGTTAAATATTGTTTTTCTATTTAAACATTGCGGTATTGGGTAAACATTTATAATCGGCTAAACAAAGTCTTTTATGGATTGCTGTAGGACACATTTTAGTGTGACATCGTGTAACAACGTGACCTTCCCCCAGTTTTTGACAAGCATGGAAGAGAACAGAATCGTGTCAGTACCTTGTTTTGTCTTGTTTAAATCCTAAAAGACATAGTGATAATTGAGCAATAACGGGATATATTACGTTAAGTCACCGTGGAAACTACTGCTACTTCATAAGTTAATCGCGATGTTACGGCTCGTTTTCACACAGGCTTACAATGAACTCTACAGATGCAGCTATTTTGTAGCATCCTGTGTTACCAAGAGTCAGGTCGTCCGTTTCCTCTCGGTGAGCAGTGTCTGCCATCACAGAGTATCCACTCTCACCCGAGCCCTCAGTACAGGGAGCCCCGTGTGGAAAGATGGTCTTCAGCCAAAGAGAGAGAACTCTGAGGACAACGAGACTGTTGAGTTGGACACATGGAAATCTGTAATGAAAGCAAAAGCTGTGTTGGAGCGAAAACAAGTCGGTCAAGAACAGGAGGCAAGTGATGATGATGATGAAAACCTTGAAGAGCCAAGGGGTGATTTAAAGGAGAGCTCGTCATTGGATGCAACTCGGTATCTGGTTGCAATGTGGCGACAAGCTGGGAAACTTGTACCTCAAGAGATGACTGATGTAGAGCTTCAAACGCTGTCTGAGCTCACCACAAAGTCCTCCAGGAAAAAGTACCTCAAGTACCTATCCATCAAAGAGCTCCACAAAAGGGCCCATAAAGAGAAGCGTCAGAAGAGAAAAGCTGAATGGGAAGCCTCAATAATGCAGATGCAAGAACAGGGCAGTGATGCAGAGGAGGGGGGAGATCAGCAAAGACTGCAACTGAAAAACACACTATTCCTTCAGTTATGGAACCGCTCCGTGGACAAGCTTCTGGCCTGGAGGAGCGCGCAGGCCATGCTGTTTGGTCAGCCGCTGGTGTTTGACATGAGCTATGCCTCTAACATGTCTAAGCAGGAGATAGAAAACACAGTGTCCCAACTGATGGAGGTGGAAGGTTGGAACCGGCGTGCCACTGAGCCGTTCCATCTCCACTTCTGCAACCTGCAGCTAGATGGGGCCTACAAGAAGACGCTGCTCCAACGTTATGGTGCAGAAACTTGGGACCGGCTGCTCATTACCAGCACTGACCGTCAGCATGTTGATCTGTTCCCCTGTAAACAGCTCGTATACCTCACTGCGGACTCCCCCAATGTTCTTCGTTCCTTTGACCACTCCAAGGTCTACATCATTGGCGCTTTAGTGGACCGGTCGAGCCAGTCAGGCCTGTCTATGGCCAATGCTAAGCGTCTGAAGCTGGCAACAGCCCGATTACCACTGGATGAATTCCTTCAGTGGGAAACAGGAGCCAAAAATCTCACTCTGGACCAAATGATCCGTATCCTGCTCACCCTTAAAGATACAGGAAATTGGACGGAGGCGTTGAAGTTTGTGCCTACGAGGAAGCACTGTGGTTTCTACCAACATCAGACACAAAAAGAGAATAAGAGAGGACTGACACATCATGGACCGAGAGAGGACGGTGACAAGCTATTGAGATCTGGAGAAAGAAGTATTGAGAGGACATTTAAAAATGTAGACAGTCTTTATAGGTCCAGAAAAGAGCCTGGATTCACAGGTAGAGACACACAGCAGCCCAGAGATGACAAAAACAAGTCAGCTGCAGCCAGGGTACGCCATTCATTTAAGAGCAACATGGAGGCAAGAAAAGGTCCCGACAGAAGCAAGATGTGGTGGGATGATGAGTGAAGGGTGTAACATTTTGTTAATAAGGTTGTGTTGACAAGAAAAGGTAAAAGCGATGAATAAAATGTTATTATGGTTACTGGTCTTACTTTTTGCTTTTTACCTGATTTAGGACGAAATACAGTATAAAACAAAACTGTGTACACCTCATGTCAGTAACAAAGATTTCAGTAATTACAAATTCTGTCTATTTAATACACTTGGTTATATAATCATAAAACAATTAATACCATAACATGTAAATGTAAAATCAGAGTGAGATGGCAGCACGCCTGTTCGCGCATGCGCACTTAAATTGTATATAAGGTCAAAGGTCCAGCACTTCAACTTAACTTTAATTTAATTGGTACTAATTCCATTTAACAGTTGAGTGTACTGTTTTGCCGTAAACAAGACGAAAACAAGGTAGGTAGAAAACACTTTATTTTTATTTGATGTTTAAAAGATGACGTAAATGTTTTTACTGTGAATTATATCGTCGCCATCACTTTTCTGGTACAGCATGGTTTTAGAAGACAGTAAAAAGGCATCTGCAATAATTTAAAGCTACTCATTTTCTAGTAGTGTATTCTCAGGTACGACAAACTACAAATGCATCATCCAGATGAACATGACAGAAAAATGAAAAATATAACGGTACCCAAACAATTACTGCACAATAGTCTCTTGTTGTGTCAGTCCATGTTCAAAATGCTGATTTATATTATAATACCTTTACAGTATACCATATATCAAATATATTAATACAATGTGTTGTTTAAAAATGGGAAAGCACCATCATCCTGATGTGGGAGACCCCATCAGCACAAGATGCTCTCATATTTCTCTGTCTTTCTGCAGGCGCAGTGCCTGAGGGACAGTTGCAATTTTTAAATGTTCTTTAACTTATAAAAATGTAAATACAACTAAAGACATTAGCTCAATGTTCAAGTTTGAATATGCTGACACTGCTACAGTGTCTGTTCACCATGTAACACTGACTCATCTTGACCTCACAACCCAAGTGGAAAACCCACACTTTCTGTGGTTTAAAACCACTGGCTCTGACCTACATACGTTGTTTTCAAGTTAAAAAGCAAGTTGATACAATTTAAAACCATTATCAGTATTTCTGAAAATCAAAAGTCCAGGCTGTGATGGCCTGCATGAAATATATATATACCAGGTCACTTAACACAGATCAGCATACACTGGTCCTCAGACTTACTGAAAAAAATCTGATGCTGACCTGGTTTCAGACCAAAGAATTTGCCGCTACCTCTACAGAACTAGGATCTCTCCAGAACAACGCTCGCAGCAGTTGAAGGTTATGTTTTCGTAGCGAGTATATGGGTGAAACCTGCCAATGCTCTTCTTATTGCTGAGGAAGTTTAAAGGGGTGGAGTCACCGATGGAGGGATCTACCTTGTTCTCTGGGCAAATTGGATCTAGAATTTTCAATACCTAAAAAAACAGATTAGTGAACGTTTGGATTTTATGACAGATATTAAACAAAGGCATATCTGCACAAAGATATAGTTGGTACCTTCTCAGCCATCTTCTCAGCCGGCGTGCTGCAGAGGTGCTCAGCTTTTGCAATGCTGGTCTTCACTGTGCTGCTGCTTGTGTTGCCCAGTAGGTGGGAGTTGATGGCATCCGCTAGTTTGTGATTAGCAGCTGCCAGCTCTCCTGTGCTGAGAGGTTGTGCACTGGGATAGTATGTCTGCTGTCTTCCCCACTGCAGAGACACCAGAAGCTGCTCCAGAGACCTGATGACAGAAACAAATGTAATGCTTGAGCTCTTTCATCCTAGTCGTCAAAATGCAGCAAAGCATGAGACTTACAACAGCTTTTACTTTAGCATTTGCATAAAAGCACAAGTCACTTTTTCAGTCAGGCTTTTGTGTCATTGGCTGAGGTGAACCTTGAACCTTAATGATTGTTATGACTGATGGGGCTAAATGTGGGGTTAAATTTTAACCATGAAAGCACAACAAGCAACAATCACAAAGCTGTATGTGCTCAAACTATGTGGGCTTCTCCGAATGCACCTCATCTCAAGGCTAATCAGATTGGAAAATCTCTACAAATTTATATTTAGTAATTACAGCTTGATGGTCATGTTACCTGTGACTGAGCACCATGTCCCTGGAGAACTCCTCTCTCTCTAACAGCAGGTCCTGAATTGCTCCTTGTGCCTCTCTGATCTGTCTCTGCAGAGCTGCTCTGGCATTTGTCAGCTCCTCTGCCATGACTCTGAAGAGGCAATAATAATGCGAGTATTATTTATTCAGAATGGTCATGTCATCCCTTATTGACTAAGTTTTGTTTAACAAAAAAAATTATTAGACAAACATTTGTCCATTTCTTACCTGCTCGCCAGGAACTTGCTCCTCCAAACGTCGCACTGTATACTCATTCGCTCTAGCTGCTCTGTAGTGTGAGCCAAATTGCGGCCTAAAGCCTCATTTTCCAGAATCAGTTGGTTCTTCTCTCGTGCCATACGCTCAAAGTGGTATTGAAGGTCATCACCCACTGATGCCACCAGAAGTTTCTTTAGTTCACGATTCACCTGGCACCAGGATTGAGTAAAAAACGACATGCCTTCATTGATTGTTCTTTACATTGGATTCAAAATAACAGAAATTTGAGGAAATGCTTTACTGTCCTGCTTAATAACATCTTCGAGTGTGTTTGTAATACCAACCAATTTACTGTGGCCTTACCTCCGTCTGCACACGAAGCTGATTGGAAAGGCCTTCCTTATCTTGCAATAGCCTGCGCTCAGAGTTCTGCAGCTTCTCCAACTGTCTTCTCCAGTCTTCCACTAGAGGTAATGGGGGAGAGCCCTGCTCTTCGGTCTGTTGCCCAAGCTCCCCTTTCCCCTCACTAAGTCCTGTACGGGTGCTCCGGCTTATAGCAGCACGTGGTACGACAATCCTCACAGCCTCCACCTCTGTGCAGGCCTCACGACTAACCTTGCCCAGGTGGAGTACACCAAGTGGCTGGGGAGTGGGGGGTGGAGTGGCATGGGTAGATTTTGGGCTGCGTTTTGGGCTAGCCACCTTTAAAAGGGGAACTGCAGAAGGATCTGATGGAAGTTTATCTGTGTTTACTTCCAAGACAGGCAGCGTTTTTTCTGTTTCCATGCCATCACCAGGACCTCGGACAGGCACGCGGGCAGAAGCTGGAAAAAATAAAAGATAAATAATCCCTTCAATTTTTTTACCAGGGCCATATAACATGGACCACAATGCAAAGCAAATGCCAGGGTGTAGCCACCATAACTACCCTCTAGCAGCATGTAGGGCTTCATAATTAAGTACTATAATGGTACCTCCCAAACATTTTCTACACCAAGTGTAAAAAACATAATCTTTATCATGTTTTGTTTATGATTTAAAAGCTACAATATGTAACTTACACTAGCAATGGCACATGTCTCAAAATCAGTCTTGTTTGCTAAAATAACAATAGCAGTAATCCTGCAAAATGTTCATATTAAGCATGAATCAATCTACAAAGCTTTTATGTAAAAAATATTTTCAAAAGTTACACACCATACATTAAACTCCAGATTTACACTGTATTATACTGTATTTTGGTAACATTTGTTTGTGTTGGTATTTTACAGGAATATAAACTTGGTTGAGAAAAAAATTACAATCAAATGCGCGTGCGTGTGTTTAGTAGCAGTTATACGAAATCTGACAATCAAATTATCACTTACGATGATTTAAGTTCAAGATGTAAATCTGTATTTGTTAGAATGCATAACATTAATGGGTCTGAGACTGCAATGAATTATTATTTTAACACTGACTAATCTATATAACAATACTTTCTTTGATTCTCTCAAAACTGTAGTGACCTCAAAGTGCTTAATTCAATCGGTCAACTGTGTAAAGTCTCCAAACATGTTCAGTTTACTACGATACGACAAAAAGCAGCACACTGTAATAATATGAATAATATTGTTGCTTGATCGAGGTCTGTAAGTATTCAGTGACAGAGAGTAGGTTAGCTCAATCATTAACAATGCAAGCTGGATAAACCGATATGATGAAGACAGTACATACTTCTCACAGCAGCCTTCATGGTGGAATCGGTGTTAGCCGAGAGGAACGTCTGTAGTTTCCGACGACCCAAGTGGTTCTTCGCCCTGAGACAATTACCTCTGGGACAAGAGATGTGTGGGTAATATGAGTATCGTTCAGTTTCTCGGACAGGAAATCGGCACTGAAAGCTCAGGGTTTACAGCTGAGGTACTGATAAGGTTACACGACAACAGTAAATTAGCCACGAGCTAGCTGGTAGCTAAAGTTAACCAGCTAGAACAAATACACAACAAGAAAGTTGGCGTTAACGACACAATTCACAATAATATGCTACCAGGACCTGTATTAGCTACACGACGAAAAACGCAGTTGTTGACATTCATACAAATAGTTAGAGAGCCTACCGGCTAACAACGAGTCCCCCCTGGCCGCTGTTTGTTTTGTCACACAGTTGGTTTCTGTAAATAAGGATGTTCAGATTTGCCCTGCATTTCACCTCTCAGACTAAACTTCCTGTCAACAAACCTCTTCACTCTTTCAAAAGAAGAAGGAGTTCTCTTCTCTCTGGGCGCTATGCCTTAATAAAAACTCAAACATATGATTCTAACATTAACTACAACGTATTAAGTCTATCGTAGCTTTAGCGCTGTACAGGAATACCTATCAGCCCTTACCCAGGAAACATTACCCCACTGTCCCTGCTGTTCGTGGCAGATTGGTTCGGTATCTGCGTTTCTTTACCTATATTCTCACACCAGTAATTAAACACTGGAAGCAGATTACATATCAAATAGTAGATGCTACCGGGAGCTGGTTGTGTGAGAGCGGGAAGTGTGAATAATAATAAAGCGGAACCTTCGCGTGTCACCAAGAGTTCCTTCACGAACAAAGATAACGTTACAACCAACGTTCAGTACCACTTTGTTATAGCTTTTGTTCGTACGCTGGAGTGTGTAGTTAACCCGTGGTGTGTTTTAGTTTTAATATTCTGGGACTGCTGCTATCATGGGGGTGCAGGGACTGTGGAGGCTGCTGGAGAGCACAGGGAAACCCATCAACCCCGAAACTCTGGAAGGAAAGGTGCTTGCTGTTGGTATCCTAACCTGGTGGTGATATAGTTTTCTATGACTTTAAACCAGTTACCTTTTTACAATAGAATAAATACTCAAATCCAACATGCATATTTGACTATAGTTAGGGGTCACAGGGAAACATTACATGGCAGCAAATGAAAATATGCCATACTTACTATATACTTATACTGTATATAACATAAGATAAGACTTTATTGATCCTACATCGGGTCTATTACCACAGCTCCAGACAGTACAAGAAAGCAACAACACAGTACCACAGCATAAAAAGTAAATCAATTAAATGAAACAGATGAAATAATGAGATAAAATATAAGACAAGACAAGATAAATATATGTATTAAAATGTGTGAAATACATTGATCACATATTAGCAGTAATGAAAATTTGATGTTTAAGACAAGTTAAGTATTTTTTTAAATCATAACCCTAACTAACACAAGCAAGTCAGTATAAAGATATTATCTCAAAAACAATTTTATTTCCCATTTAAAAATGTATTAACAGTCCCTCAATAATAAGATCAAAACACCACTGAATCACTGCTGTCACAACTTGCACTAACTTGACTGTGGGTTGTTGTCTCTCTGTCAAAAGCCTTATTGTAACTGTCTGTTTATTGTTAAGTATTAACCATAACCAGACACTTCCAGACATCAGTATATGGCTGAACCAGGCTGTGAAGGGAGTGAGGGACCGGGAAGGCAACAGTGTGCAGAATGCCCACCTCCTCACTCTCTTTAATCGCATTTGTAAGTTGCTCTTCTTCCGCATCAGACCTGTGTTTGTGTTTGATGGAGACGCACCACTGCTGAAGAAGCAGACTCTGGTAGGTTCCGTGGTTTCTGGACAACCACTTAACCACTCTCTGTTTCCAGACTAGATCAACAGAATCAAATGAAATTTCCACCCAAACTATCAGTTGATGTGGCTCTGCAGGTACTGAGGAGGCAGAGGAAGGAGGAGTTGAGTCGGGAGTCCAAACAGACCAATGAGAAACTCCTCAGGACATTCCTTAAGCGACAGGCTATAAAAGCTGCACTTGGAGACACCAGGTAAAAAACAAGAGGAGTGTGTTTCTTGTTGTTTCTGTCTCTGAACCTCCATGACACCTCAACAGCAGCTGTAGGAGGCGTTCGCTGAAGTTTGTTTCCCCTTTTTAATGTAATGCCAGTGCAGAGAGAATGCAAAGTAAGAATCTTACTGCACTGTTTTTTCTCGCTGCCACAGTAAGGATCCACTGCCGAGCCTCTCCAGTGTTAGGAGGAATGAGGTGGACGACGTGTATGTTCTACCAGCGCTGCCAGCAGCAGAGAAGGATGAAAGCAGGTACGAGGTCTAGAAAAGAGCACTATTTACTAGTTAGTGTGGAGAATGTAGTGAGTAATCCAGTCAAAGCATCTGCAGAGTTTTACAGATTTTTGGGGGGGATTAACTAAGAGGTAGCTTGAAAACGTCACAGCAGCCATTTGTCATTGTTCGTATTTTCCTTTCATTGCAGTTCAGAAGATGAGGAAGGGAGAGAGTGGGATGGGAGGACTGACAATTACCACACACATCAGGTACAATTATCATATCCATATGAGCGTCGGATTATGTAGCACGGCTGCTACCAAATAATACAGCTTTAAGTATTTAGTGTTTGAACTGAGAGATACATTAATCTAATCCTGGTGTTAAGCAGCTACATATAACATTTACCCCACATAAACATATCATTGCTGTAATAATGAAAGTTATAAATTGGTGGAGCCTACTACTGGAAGGATTTCCATGAATGCACTGTTTGATAATTGGCATTTGAAGTCACATTGTTCACTATGTCTCAGGGAGAAGTGTATGAAGACCCAAATTCAGTGGACATCAACTCAGAGGAGTTTGCCTCCCTGCCTCCAGAAATGAAACATGACATACTCAAGGACATGAAAGAATTTTCTAAAAGGCGCCGCACCATGTACCACAAACCACCAGAGGTACATTTCACTGTTGCTTACACACACACACACACACACACACACCTCCTCCTATCAACACAGACCTCTCTTTATTTCCTCTTAGCATTCAGGAGATTTTTCCCAGTACCAGTTGGCCGGTCTGCTGCAGAGAAACCAGCTGAACCAACGTCTGGAGGGCGTGGAGAAAGAGATGAGCCAGCATAGCGCCAGCAGTGCTCCACAGCTCCACCAACAGGACACGGACCAGCAGGGTCACAGTGTAGAATCACGCCGACTGGTTTCAGAAGACAATTCCCACTATATTCTCATTAAAGGTTGAAAGGATTACATATTTATGTTAAATATTTATTATGTTAAACGATCAAAGTAGTTCTGTATATCAGGAAATATATCTTCTTCTTTATGCTTAAAATGCTCACAGATTACTAACATTCTTCACATTATTAGACACAAATACAAATGCAAACTTGACTTCACAGTATTTTCTATTTAGGCTCCACAAAGAGTTCAAAAGCCCCCGAGGGCCAACCCGCCGCTGCGCCCTGGTCTGGGAGCACCTTGTCAGGCTACAAAAAACAAAACGTAGACAGACCTGAGCCCCTGTGGCGCCCTGTTTGTGAGGAAGAGGAGGAGGAGGAGGAGGCAGTTCAGGGTACTTCGTCAGAAGACTCCAGACGGTTTGTATCAAAACAGTCTCATGGAGACGCATCACCACCATCACCGCGAACACTGAAGGCAATCCAGGCTGCAATAAATGACAGTTCAGATGAAGAAATAGTGATCCAGGATGAGAGGGGTGGGAGTGTGTCCCCTCGGACCCACCTGGCGATTCAACAAGCTCTAGCTGAGGACGAGGAGGAAGCAGTCGGAAGCAAGACTCTGATCAGTGGCTCACCTACCGAACTGTGTGCAAACACTCATCGTCATGTGCCACAGGTGGTCATCAACAGTTCAGAAGAAGAGACGGAACCTGAGGATACGAAGTCTTTACCTAACGGACAATCAGATGTCAGGAGAAACATAACGAGCCAAAGTTTACCCCTAAAAGAGCCTTTATTTGTTGACAGTTCTGAGGATGAGATGGAGGAAATGATTGGCCAGAGAAACAAAGCACTTTGCTTTGACAGAGGAGAACAGCTGCTGAGAATCGAATCGGAGCATCTGGTTCAATCACAGAGTGCTCCTGCTTCCAGTCCAAACACATTAGCGATCAGTCTCTCTGCAGAGGGACACACAGAACATCATCCTTTAGTACCAGAGCAGACGAGTAACAAATCACTTGACGTTCTAAAGCAAAGACATGGAGATGATGTGAAACCAGAGAGCAGTGAGGAGAGCGAAGCAGAAGGTAAGGTAAACAGCCAACGTTAAATCACACAGGATGCATCAAACCAGTGCATGTTAGAAATGTGCCGTTATGTGTTTTCTCAGAGGGCTTCATCGAGGTGTCAGAAGACGAAGTTCAAGAGGAGAATGCTGACAACTCCCTTGTAATTACCAGAGAGACTTCTCCAGCTGAAGTCTCCAAAGACGGGACCAAAAGGGAAGAAATCGCAGAGGAAGACGTGACTCCGATTACCGCTTTGAGGTTAGACGAAGAGGAGGACAAAGTGACATCAAATGAAGAGGCAGAGCTGGAGGAAAAAACAGAATCCAGCTCAACGCCAGCAGCCAATGAATGGGAACACTTGGATACGGTTCGTGTATTTCTGTCTATATAAAACAACCTCTCAGTTAGCGGAGTGAGCAACTGTTCTGGTCATGTACTAACATGACATAGTTCCATGGAACCATCCTATAGATGATCTCAAACATACATTTGCCATTAGCTCTAGCAGTTCCTCCTTACTTACCAATATAGTAAGGATATTTGCATGATGGCAAAAGGCAGTTTAATGTGTGTGAACCATGCTGTATATGTGTGTTGTGCTGCAGGATGAGTTAGAGGCCCTCAGCAGCTCTCTGCAGGTGGAGCAGAGCAATCTGAGGGAGCAGAAACAGCAGCAGGAGCGAATGGCGAACACAGTCACTGGCCAGATGTACCTGGAGAGTCAGGTGTGATCCGCTGATGCGATAACAAACACACATACGGGACGGATTCATATATATATATATCATATGTACTCTGGTAGTCACTGGACTGAGATATGATGGCCTACAACAGGTGTACCCACTCCTGGGGGGATACATTTCTTTGTGGCGCTGCTTGCCAAGCTTTGCCAGAGTCATGGCTTGCAGTCAGTAAGACTTCAATCTGTGAGTGTGGGCGTGTAAATCTGCGTGTTAGCATGTCAATGTGTCTGTCAACTCCCTCGCACTCTTAAATGTCACAAGCTGTCACATTTTCTCCTCTCCCCATAAAAATTGCCACTAATGCTCCAGTGTGACTCACTTCTAATCCCCAGTGACTTGAAAACGAGCTGCTAACAGCGAAGGAATCTCTCAGTCCGCGACGGAAACGTGCACGTAATTTTAAATGATGTGATGTAATAACAACGCAGACGAAGCCACAATCTGATGATAGGTGCTTGTCAGGAGGTGGACATAGTGTAGTTGTGTGACCTGTTACCGTTACTCGTTTGAGACCAGGAGCTGCTGCAGCTGTTTGGCGTACCTTACCTCGTGGCTCCGATGGAGGCTGAGGCTCAGTGTGCAGCACTCGACCGAGCTGACCAGACACACGGGACCATCACAGATGATTCAGACGTGTGGCTGTTCGGAGGGCGTCACGTGTACAAAAACTTCTTCAGCCAGAGCAAATACGTTGAGCACTTCCAGTACAGTGATCTGCAGAACCAACTTGGTCAGTGGGTGTTTTTCAATTGATTACTTTACTTTCTATTCACTCATCAGAGCAGGCAACAGTGGTAGTAAGAACTGAGGATCCATATAATGAGGAAAGGCCTTTTCCATGCGTTTCTATTAACGTCAGATGCATTTTGAAATGTTTGTTTTTCTCATCACACAGAAATGTGACAAAACAGAATTAGGTTGTTGATTTATGATCCTTTTAAAATATTCGCCCTTAAACTTGTAGGTGTACGTGCGTCTGGAAGACTTCACAGGCTCTTCACTAACATTTTCTGCTGCAGAGTGAAATTTTTAAATATATGTTGAAAGTGCAGGTGATTTTATGTTCAGTGCTGAGACATGTTTGTATTATTTGTCACAGATTTGTGCTGGTTTGCACTGACACACTCTCTCTCTCTCTGTCTCTCGCTCTCGCTCTCTCCCTCTCTCTCTCTCTCCCTCTCTCTCTCTCCCTCTCAGGCCTGGACAGGACTAAACTGATCAATCTGGCTTACCTGCTTGGAAGCGACTACACCGAGGGTGTGCCAGGGGTCGGATATGTGACTGGCATGGAGATACTGAATGAGTTTCCAGGGCCAGGTCTGGAGCCACTGATGAAGTTCAGGTGTGTGTGTGTTTTATAACGAATGTAAATGTACTTGTGTGCAGGCACAAACACCTTCAGTTTACATTTGTAGTTTGCAGATTTCTGTTGTTCAGAAGATACAGAAGATTTGGTTTTAATTACACTGATTAAATTGCAGCAGGGAACTTTATCTTGTCCCAGTTCTGATGTTATGAAGTAAATATCAGCTTATTACTTCTTTTAAATAGGTTTTTAAAATAAAAATCATACAACACTTTGTTGTTTAAACATTTATAACAAATATAGGTTGCAACACATATTTATTTTGAATATTGTGTGTCTGTTTATTGTTTCTTCCCTCTAGTAAATGGTGGGCAGAGGCTCAGGAAAAGAAGCGTCTAGTGGTTGATCCTCGGGAAACGAAAGTTAAGAAGAAACTGAGAGACTTGAAACTCCAGACTGGTTTTCCCAACCCTGCTGTGGCTCAGGCTTACCTGCATCCTGCTGTGGAGCAGTCAGACTGCTCCTTCAGCTGGGGACGCCCACAGCTCGACATGATCAAAGAATATCCTTTAGACCCGTGTGTGAATGTACACGTGCTCATACTCATGAGTGTGTGAAATATCCTTAACTGACTTTCTTTTACCTTCTGTCTGAGTCGGTTTGGTTGGAGCAGTCGGAAGACTGATGAGACTCTTCAGCCCGTTATGAAACAGCTCAACACCCAGCAGGTAACTGGTTCTCAGCGGGTAATTACAGACCGGGGCGAAAAGTTCTTCACTTACCAGAGGGTTGAAAAGAGAAAACTGAAAACTAAAATAGAGACTTAATATATTTATATTTACAATACTATGTAGGTTTTGGTCCATAAAATGAAATGGAATTAACGAGTGAAAAGAAAGTTGTAATCACTTGCACTTTTTTAATGCAACACTTTATTTCTGTCTGTTGTGTTAGACTCAGCTGAGGATAGACTCGTTCTTCCGCATGGAGCAACAGGAAAAGCAGACAATCCGCAGCCAGCGACTTCGCCGAGCAGTCACCTGCTTGAAGAGAAAAGAGAGAGAAGGAGGAGACGAGGAAGAGGAGGACAGCGAAGAGGAAATGTGTCCCCCCTCTAAATCTAATAGAGGGACTGCATCGAGCAAGAGTCCGAAGAAAGGAGAGGAAGAGAAGAAGTCTGTGGCAGGTGGAGGATTTCTCGGGTTGGAGGTAGTTGTTGACTCTCCTCTTAAATCTCTTAAGGACGTGAGCAACACCAACCGAGAGTCCCTCTCAGTTAAGGCTGCCCCCCAGTCTGCTAAGATTGTACGTCAGAGTGTTGGGAGCAGCAGCAGCTCTGGTGAGGACAGTGACGGTGGCGGGGAAATCGCCATGGTTACAGCCCGCTCTGTGTTTGAAAGCAGCCGACGAGGCCGCGGAGCAAAGACCACAAGAGGGAGAAAAAAAGGTGGACAAAGGGGAAGGGGGAAGAAGTTATGAAGGAGAGAAGAAGAACTTTGAATGAAAATGAAAGTTGTCTTAGAGGACGTCCTATTTAACCCAAAACATGTCACAGGTGTGTCACAGGTGTGACATGTTTTGGGTTAAATAGGACGACCTCTAAGACAGCTTTCATTTTGTGAATGTGTAAATCATGAATCGACTCTTTTCTGTACTATAGAATATGTATTTTGTAAACGTTTTGTAGGCTAATTAAAT
This sequence comes from Microctenopoma stevenorrisi, assembly GCA_032270685.1. Lineage (NCBI taxonomy): Eukaryota > Metazoa > Chordata > Actinopteri > Anabantiformes > Anabantidae > Microctenopoma > Microctenopoma stevenorrisi. The sequence goes on from JAUMTR010000017.1 coordinate 9,457,759, forward strand.
AAATACAGACGGTTTCCACCTTAGACGTGTCATTTGTCCAGTGTGCAAACGCGCACATACACATGGTATGAAAACATTTATTTAGTTAATTACTTGTTTGTTTCTTTGAATCTAAATTTAAAAGACATCACCCTTCCTCCTTCTGGACTGGATCCAGTTCAGCTGTTGCTGTCAGTCAGCTTTACTGCACTGGAGATCAGTTTAAGCGTGTCCACAGAGGGCTGGAAATGTTGGACAAGTAGTTGAGGAAAACCTGTATTTGTGTGTAACTTAAAACCATAGAAGGTGACAGATAACCGCCGGCTAAAGATCTGGATCCAGGCTGACCTACATTCAAAGGATTCATTAAGGACCACAAACCAAGAGCAGCAGCTGGCTGCTATAGATTTTCTGTTTTGGGTGTTCGTTCCTTCCTACCTTCAAACATGGAGATCCCACCATCCGAGGCCACGGAGAGTTCGAAGACCAAAGAAGAAGGTGAGAATTTGCAATGATGCAGGAACGGGACACATAATATTTCTGTTTGTTTCAGTGGCATTTCACTTTTTTGAATGCAATCACTGAAAAAGTGAAAACAACTGCTTGTTGCTGACAAATAGGAGATATTTTTACACACAAATAAAGCACTCCCTTTCTCAACCTTTGCTTTCTCGCTCCGCGGACTCCCCTGACCTTTTCCCTAAACCAGTGTTGGATAACTGAAATTGTGCGGTGGATGTTTGGATGGCCGTTTGTGCTGACACCAGCCTGGGGTCCAAAACACTGGCATGACATCACAAACAATAATCACAGCAGGATCAGAGGGGCATTATGAGCCTGAATGTGGTTCATTTATAGACCAGAAGCTAAAATGTAGCTTGCAATGTGATACGGAAGAACAACCCGATTACTCACCTGCTGCAGTATTTCACTGCCACTTTGAGGGAATGTGCACTGGTGGATAAATACAATCACCAAATCCCCAATACCAAGTGTGTACAGTGGTCCTGCAGTCGTATCATGTTATGTTATTTTTCTGACAGAGAAAAATAACATAAAATAACATCTCACAGAGATTGATGATTCTTTTTCACAGCAGAATTTCAGACTTTTAGCAGAAAAGCACCTGTCAAATAATACGTTTGTTTGAACATGTTAGGTCACCATGCATTTTCTCCTCTCCAACTTTACTTTTATCTATATTTAAATGTGTTCTTTTTATAACTAACTTTCATACCTTCTCTACTGTGGATGCAGAGTTGGCCAAAGCCATACTGGCTCGTCGTTTTCATCCCTCCGTCATTGGCCCTGAGACATGGGAGGGATACATGTTTTCTAACCTAGAGATCCGAATCAAAGAGTCCACTGACCTCTATGGAGCTGTACTCTGGCCCTCGGTAGGCAAAAAATCCTATACATCAGTTAATCCTTATTATTAATGAGGAGTCCTGCCAATCAGTAACGACCTTTGCATCCTTCAACAGGCGATGGTGTTATGTCATTTTCTTGAGACCAACCAAGATAAATACAACCTGACAGACAAAAATGTGATTGAACTGGGTGCAGGAACTGGGCTTGTCACCATCGTCTCCAGCCTGTTAGGTAAAGAAACATAATGTAGTTATCAGCTATCGTACATGTTTGAATTTCTCTTCTTTCTCACTCACAGCTGCATTCTCTCTCCAGGCGCTAAAGTGACCTCCACTGACCTGCCGGCAGTGCTGGGGAACCTCCAGTACAATGTTATACGCAACACCAAGGATCGATGCAAGTACATTCCGCTGGTAGGTTTTTATGCTATGACGTTATTGATGTATTTAATATATATATATATATATATATATATATATATACTGTATTGTGTATAATTTTTACACTGGTTAACTAACTCCCTAATCCTCAATGATTTCAGGTGACTGAGCTCATCTGGGGTCAGGAGGTAGAGCAGCGTTTCCCATGTGCAACACATTGTTTTGATTACATTCTGGCAGCTGATGTGGTGTACGCACACCCTTATTTGAATGAGCTGATGGACACTTTTGACTATCTGTGCCAGGAAAACACACAAATCCTCTGGGCTATGCGTTTCCGACTGGACCCAGAGAACAGTTTTGTGGATCGCTTTCAGCAGCATTTCCACATGGAGGAGCTTTATGACCTCCCCAGTCTGAGTATCAAACTGTTCCGAGCCTGGAGGAAGGACACAAGGACCAAGAACCAAGGAGAAGCTTGAAGAGCCTGAAGTGCTCAAACGACAGACCATTGTTATTTGATGCATCAATGTTCAAATGTTCATGGATCTCATGTACAAATGTCTTAATGTCTCTTCTACATTGTGAATCTATGTTTTTTATAGTTTCACTTTAATAAATTGTTTACTGCCTATGTTTAGGTGCATTCAAGTATTTTTTATTTCAGTGTTTATTAAGTGGGAACTCAAACATTTGATGCCAAATATTGAAGGCTTTCCACAGTTTGCCCATAGTTCTCTTGAGATGAACACTCTTGGGACCATGAATCACTGGACTGTGAACCTCCCTGAAGGTGCTGAAAGGTTATCCAGATCTCACAATGTGGAGCCATGCGAGCCAAGACTAAGATGTCCTAAAATAGACACTGCATAGGACATACGCTTTTAGGGTTTAGGTAACAATACAGAATTTCATATGGCACCAGCCTCTATCCAAACCTTTCTCTATTTAGCAGGTATCTGATGTTTTTACCAATGAAACTAAATAGATACCTCATTTATCTCCACTTTACAGAGCTTTATATGCAGTTTTCTGTTGTTCAACTCTCACACCAACAACTTTGCTGTTTTGCTGTCACTGATCTCATTGCAACAACACGTATTTTTGTGTTTTGCAGTAAAAAAAAAAAAAACATTGTCAGTGTCATTTAAGGGTCTAAAAGCGATTAAATATAGAACATTTCATTCAGTAACTTAATGTGTAGATAGCACAGCATGCGTGACTTGTTTACTATGATCAAAACAACAGTTTTTTGCAGGTTAAATACATCTCACCACTGACATTGGACTTGATGAACACTAACTATTCAATAACTTCTCACAAATTTTAAAAAAGTAAACTGACACAGTTTTTACATTTTCAAGTAATGACAATATTATACTCTTTATATAAGCACAGAATTATTATGGAATGTTATTGCTACCAAACCTTGTTAAACCTGGTTAAATACTGTTTTCCATGATGATTAAAAAAAAAGGTTGAAATCCACCCTTTTCAAATTATAATATTATCATGTTTATGAATATAATAATCACACAACACATGAGCTAAGAATCCACTTAAGAAGCTAAATTAGAATATCCTAATGGTCAGACCAGCAAAAAAGCTTGTCAGCACAAGTGGACCTTTCTTAGGCAACATTTCTCCAGCAAAACATAAAAGTAGGTCAACACAAAAACCATATCCATATTAAGCAGTATATGCAGTTCAGTAATATGAACATCAGCTTGCCACACACAAATGTTTCATATTTTGGAAGCACACCTTAGACCTACCAGCCATTAATGTTATCTGTTAAACCTGATCTCTATTTTATGATTCCAAATCCTCCATTCTAATTTTCAGGAGAGTTTAAATGTTTCACTGTAAAAACTATTTCTAGCTGTTAGTTAGATATTAGCTGGCAGAGGCCCAAGGCTCTGCAGCAGAATGTGTAAGGTTTTTCTATAATTAATGATTCACATCTAACTGTATGGAAATCTAGGACATCCAACTCACAATTTTAAAGGGAGACAACAACAGTTGGAGCATACATGTGTAATCTGCACATACATGATAGTCAGCATTTGCTGGAAGTATATACTGCACATGGACAAAGGTAGAGGGCCAAGCATGGAACCTTGGGGAACACCACGTCAGCGACGTCAAAGGCTTGGTGTCCCCTACCAGACAAGAACCTTGTCTTCTTCCACCCAGTGTGCCTGTTATCAAGCCTTACCTCTTATACTTTATCCAAATAAGGCTGCTTCACATCAACAACACAGCCTCACCACTGTGCACTGTTGTTATAGATGGATTTGAAACTTTGAGTTGTAAATGAATTTAGTATGGCAGCATCTGAAACTAGGAGGTGATATTTCATGTTTCATTCCATGCTGTTCAAATGTAACCTAGTGAGAAGCTTATATTACAGGAGCCCACTTCTTTTCGGGGGTGGATTCATGTGGGCTGCATGCAAGTCTGATCCTGTTACCTCCCATCCCTGGTGAAGCAATTGAGGCCATTGCAATAACATGAACAAAATTTTTTAAATAGACTCTCGATGAGAGCTCCTATCATCTTCAGATACCTTTATCGTCTGATAGAAGTATTGCAGAAGAAATGACATAAACACAAACTGAAACAAATTTAAGAGGCTTTCAAATGAAACAAAAATCATGTCTTTACTAACTGCCAATTAAATATGCATTACCACTGTAACATGTAATTAATCATTGCAGCTAAAAATTGTTTAATCAAGCTATTACAAAAGCCAGTTATTCATATTATATCCATTCGAGTTACATTGGGTATAGAAATACAACCCATGGAGGCTTCCAGAAAGCAGTAACGTAGAAGTAGAGAGTGCAAGCAAAAAGAAATGCCTGTTGATATAATTCCTGTCATTCTCCCTCTGTTTTTGCTCCTTCGCTGACTCATCTTTGTTGTTGTTTTATGTGTGCATGAGTGGGTCAGTGTGTGTACCTATGTTCATTCCTGTATCTTGCTTGTGTTTATTTCCCATGAGCACAGGTCTAAAAATAACCTCATGCCCTTGTGATGGTGATGGGTGTGTTCAGCAGGATGCTGAGTCTCTATAACCTCGCCATGAGAGCTCTCCAGATGCAGTCACATTGCTCCTGTGAGTTTTTAACTTGAAAATAAGCTGCAACAGGTAGGTTGAAGGGCATGTGTAGGATATTTCAACATAACATTTTCATTTGCAGAAATTATGGGGCACATCGTCTTTTTATTTAACTTTATAAAAGTGGGTTGCAGACAGAAAACAAAGGTTCCCCAGTTGGAACCAATCGAGGGAAGTTGGCGTTTTGTGGCATGCACGCTAACGATTCCCTCAAAAAAAATATATATATAAGGTGAAAATTGGTTCCATGATTTTTTGACTAAAATGATCTTTAAAAATGTTTTACTTTGTATGTTTTTTGTTTTTTTAATTAGACATACATTGTGGTCATGGTTATCTCTTAGAGTTATTTCCTATTTACAGTAGCTGGCTAGACTGTGGGACTAAAGTCGCATTTAAAAATAATAGAATTAATTTACAAAATATATATATATATATACTAAAAAGTCTGAAAATTTTGTTTTTTCTTTTCTTGTTTATATAATAATTATTTCATGAAAGTATAACAAATATGAATATGCTGAATACTGAGTTTAAAGAAAAATACCTACAAAGAACACATTGAAGCTTTAATGTGTGGAGATAAATGATGCATTTTCTCTACTACAACTCATGTCCAGCTTTATGGAGCATTTTATTGATACTTTGTCCACAAACTTTATGGAGGAAACTAATTGCATGAGGAGTGAACAGGAGGAAGAGCAACAGGAGGAGCAAGATGAGGATAAAGGAGAAAGAGGAAGTAAAGAAGTAAAACATGGTAAGATGAACTACTGTGGCTCCATACTTTATATTTAGTTCAGACTGTATATACCTTTTATGTCTTTCAGATGAATTGCAAACTGAAGAATCAGTTGTCCAGAAGCAACAAAAATCAGCTTGGGCTCCATTTTTATTCTTCAGAAAAGATAAAGAGGAATACTATTATGCTGGACACAAGATCGTCATTGAAGGTGGTTTTGACTCTTTTGGAGGCATGCTATGGCCGGCAGTAAGTATCTGGACCATTATGTCAACATGCCCATGACATGACATTTAATGTTAATAACACTGGCTCTAATTATCGATTGTCACCTGTATCTTCAGTAATAGTAACTTTAATCCCAATACCTTTGATGCTTCTCTTGGTTACCTTGGTAACCAATAATCTAAGGTGTAACTTGCATCCATACTGTACGTTTGTGCAATAATGTTTAATGAGACAACATTGTGAATAATGAGAAGCTCCACTACAAGTTGGTTTACCTTACGGTGAGTGAGAGGAGAGCCTGTCGTGTAACCAGCTGTGTCCTGTTTGCCTCTGCCTATGAAAGCTCCAAATAAAACGGTGGAAACAAACATATACAAATAAACATATATATATATATATATATATATATATATATAAATACAGTCTAAAAAGTTGTCTGGTTTGGCTCATTTCCTTGTTTTTCTTGTGTGTAGCATATATTTGATATCTGAGGTCTTTGCCTCTGAAGTATAGAAACAACTTATTGCAAATCTTACTTTCTACCACAATGACCAAATTTCACACCGTTGGGTAAAAATGCTGATAGTAACAATAATCTTAATTGCCCTCAGGCTTTGGCTCTCTCTCACTACCTTGACACTCACCATGATCAGTTGAATCTTGTGGACAAAGCTGTCCTGGAGATTGGAGCAGGAACTGGCCTCGTGTCAGTTGTAGCAGCGCTCTTAGGTGTGTAAGAGGAGAATACCACGAACCTGACACATGCCTACATAGAGGTCAGGGATAGTGACTGTTCACTAGCTTTTTCAAACAAAGATGCATTTCAACTACTAAAATTATAAGGTGACTAAAAAAGGGGCTTAAAACCACTACAAAGAGACTGTTCTGAGCATATGATCACGTACACCTGATAAGTCATATCAGTTCTCCTGCTATCAGGTGCATGGGTAACAGCCACGGATCTTCCAGACGTCTTGAGTACTCTGAGAGTCAACCTGAGCAGGAACACCAGGGGGCATTGTAGACACACACCTCAGGCAGTGGCTCTGTCCTGGGGCTATGATCTGGAGAGCACCTACCCATCATCCGTCTACCATTACGACTACGTGCTGGCAGCTGACGTGGTCTACCATCATGACTTCTTAGACGAGCTGCTGGCCACCATGAAGCATTTCTGCAGACCAGGAACAACTTTAATTTGGGCCAACAAAGTGAGGTTCGAGTCTGATCTGACGTTCACCGAGAACTTTAAGAAAGCGTTTCACACAGATTTACTGTGTGAAGATGGAGACATGAAGATCTTTATGGGAACTTGCAGAGAACAGCAGGGGGGTAGCGATGCAAGAATGGAAATCCATGAGGAGGAGAAAGAGGAAGATGAAGAAAGAAAAGGAAATGATAATGATGCAACAGAGGAACATCTTATTTTAGGGACTGAAATAAGAAACGAAAAGGAACATGGGTGTGATGAAGAGAAAGAGCAAGAGGAGATAGTTGTCCTCACAGATGACAATTGTGAAGAGGGGGAAACTGATGGGAGAGAGGACAATCATCTAAGCTGCAGGGATGAAGACCCTACAGGTGAGTCACCAACCTGTTTGGTGATGTTCACTGGCATAGAGTGTTTTTTAATCTACCATCACCTCAGTATCAAAGAAAGTATTTCTTCATTTACAAGTAGTACTGATGTGTGAAGTGTATTACAGTCTTTTTAGGTCAACAATTTATTAATCTTAACATTGTCTACAGCCTGCAGTGGTGGAAAAAGTACTCAAGTAACAAAAGAATATTATTTTACTTTCAAAAAGTGAAAGTATAGACGTGTTAGAAACAAAACGAGTACTAAACGTAAAGGTAGTAACGATGCAGAATGATCCATTTCTGACACCTAATAAAATGATGGAAACCCGCCTCTGTATATTATTTGATCTTTCTCTCCACAGAACACTTGAAGCAGACAGTTGTGTACACCTGGACTCCCAGCGTTATTAGTAGCCTTGGTAAAGATATTTACCGCTATGTAGGGCAGGACATCGTCATTTATGAATCCATAGACTCTTACGGAGCAGTCGTGTGGCCGGCAGTGAGTATTATAAACTTATAAACAGGTCATTTTTCAGTATGTTACATTATTGATAGCTGCTGTTATTTTTTTTGTCACGTAGGCGCCGGCTCTGTGCTATTTCCTGGACAACAACAGAGAGAAGGTGAACCTGCAGGGGAGGCTGGTGCTGGAGCTGGGAGCAGGAACTGGACTGGTGACCATTGTGGCCAGTCTGCTGGGTGAGTACTCACAGTCACGACACACAAACTAACATTAAATTTAGTTGGGCACACTCAGGGGCACAAGCCCATCAAACAGAAACACAGTCTATAGTTTCCACTGCTCAGATCATATAGGAGGGCTTCTGGGAGTCGCTTCATGCAGGATTTCTGTCCAGTTTTTCAGATAAAGAAAATCTTTCACACACACAGGGGAAGGGGTGAGTTAAAAATCACATAATCTATGATCATATAACATAGCATGTCATGTTTCTGTCTCCTTAGGAGCTTCAGTCACAGCCACTGACTTACCAGCGGTGCTGAGTAACCTTCAGGCCAATGTGATGAGGAACACCAGGGGGCGTTGTAGGCAGATGCCCCAAGTGGCAGGTCTGTCCTGGGGCTATGATCTGGAGAGCACCTACCCATCATCCGTCTACCATTACGACTACGTGCTGGCAGCTGACGTGGTCTACCATCATGACTTCTTAGACGAGCTGCTGGCCACCATGAAGCATTTCTGCAGACCAGGAACAACTTTAATTTGGGCCAACAAAGTGAGGTTCGAGTCTGATCTGACGTTCACGGAGAACTTTAAAAAGGCCTTTCACACAAGTTTACTCTATGAAGATGTAGATATGAAAATCCTTATGGGAACAAGCAGACAGAGGGATAGAGAAGAAGAGAGGTGTCATTGATTTTGTCTGCCTCAGGTCATTGGATGGAATATGCTTCTGTTATATTTCCTCCATGAGCAACGTGTGAGGTTCAGTAATGTATATATAATCTTAATAACGTTGTAAAAGATGATATTTAAAGCCATAAACTGTGAGATATTGGGTTAAAGTCTGTACAACACAAGTTTGAGTTTTGTCTTCTAGGCTATTAACAGCTATTAGTGCCTCTAAGAGATGGCTGATAGTGTAGGAGCAGGATGTAACACACAACAAACGGCAAAACAATGTAGCAATGTGCTATTAAGTACTAATATTTTCACTGCACAGTGATGACCAGTCAACACTTCAATTCTTCCAAACCATTTTTATTCTCCTTGTTTGTGACTTCATGTAGAATAAAATAATGTGACAGTATCACAGGTTTTTCCACATGTAATCTTGGAAGAATGTGTATAAAATAATACTAGGAGCATACAACTTTATATCACATCCTGTAAAATATTGGCATTTACTAGATTTATTATGATTATAAATATAAACACACATCATCTGGAAGAAGCATTTCTGAAATCTTTCCGGACACCAGCAGGGTGAAAGCAACAGATATGAGACGTCTGGTGTCAGAAATGGACGGTACAGTGCTGTGAAAGTTAAGGCCATCTTCGGATTGGCAACACATACTGTGGGCAGCTGAGCCCTGAATGAAACATCTGTCAAAACCCGATCGCAGGAAAGTGACGGTAAAAGAAGGAGGAGGAAACGAAAGACAAAACGCGTAAAGATGAGGAGCAAAAACTCAGGCCAAAACCAACAGGCTCCATTAAACCCCAGCACACTTTGTGGATAGAAACAAAAACAAGTTCATCTAGGTAACATGAGTTGCGACCAGTACATAAGGTCGCCCCAGAAAAGATGATTTACTCATTAGAATGAAGAGACCTCGGCTTGAGAGAAGCTGCTTTTACATTCTTAAACATGCACCCCCCACTACTGAGAAGAAAAAAAACAAGATTATACTAAACATTAAAGTCGTTCAATCCATATTTAACCTTTTTCTGTTCAATATCGATAGGTCCAGTTTATGATTATACATTTTCTTCTCATACTTCTATGTAAATTGTGACAGGAAATGTGAATGTAAGATTATGTGAAGTGAAAAGTGTTAAGAATTAATCATCTAAAATAAAATTTAGAAACTTATGTAATAGTTTGGTTTTTGTATCATTATCTTTGCAAAAGCACTTTGAGAAAACATGAAAAACATAACCCAGAAAGCAGATTAAATACTTTAAAGGACCACACCACTGTTTTTGCAAGTCTGTTGGACGCCACCCGGCAACAGAAATGGGGTTTTCAGGGCTGCTGGCGCCAACTTTGTTTATGTGGATTTATACGAGTCCCGAAAGTTTGAAAGCTCTGCCAATATACTATAGAGAAATGACTGAAACAACAACTAATGGTTTCCTGAAGAAAAACATCCAGTTATCAATTATAATGAAAAATGTGATTTGTAGTAAAAACTGGAAAGGTCCTTTAAAATAAGCAAAGTATCTGGAGGGGAAAAAATACAGCATGCTTAACCCCGCAATTAAATGACTGTTCGACTCCGTTCTCGTCACAAAATATGCTCACAGATATTTCTAAAGTCACTCACAAACGCACACTCATGAACATAACACTGGATACTGTCAAAATCATATTTTAGATTAAAAAAATGCTCAAATTGGAACAAATTAAAACCTGCTTCCAAATAAAACTATTTTTTCTTTATATCCTAGAAGACACGCATATATGCAAAATACATCAATTAGATTAATATTTGTATTATATACCTATTGCATTTTAATATTTTAATGTGCTGTGTATGTACAGTATTTTATGACTCTGTGTACAAATGCAACATTTTGAACGTTGCAGTGAAATGTCTGCAGTACTAAGTGAACATTTTACAATGAAATATGACCTGAACATCCCTCTGCTGCCTAAAACTGCATCTGTTGTGTTAGTGAGGTCTGATAGTCATCAAATGTGTAGCTCAGGCGAGTAAGGTGCGAGGGGGGTGAGCAATACCTCTGCAGAAGAGAAGCTGGGAAAGTGTTTTGTGTCACATTTCCAAGTTAGACAGCTGATATGAGCTTCGCAGCCACATCTGACAGCAAAGGCTGATGGGTAAAATGACAGCAAGCGGCTGAGTCTGGACCAACGCTGCTGATTCTGCAGCCTCCTCGCACTTCAGAAAAGGTAAGGTACATGTACGAAGGCACCTTAACACCGTCTTGTGATCTGAGACCATGAACGTGAGGTCAGAGCCTTAACAGACAGACAAGACTAAATTTTCTCAACTTTCCCAGCCTGGAACAATAAAAAAAAAACAAAGTAGATAGACAGTTCTGTCCAAACTTCCCTTTTTAGGTCAGGGATGAGGCAGATTTGTACGTCCAAACATCATGCAGCAGCAAGTGCCTCCTGTCATCCCTCGAAGCGTCATACTGTTGTTTTTTAGAAAGCGAGTAAATGGTGTCACTGGTACGATTGACTTGCATTGCCGGAGAGCACACCTGTCCTTTTACACAATTTACAGAAGAGAATAGGGTTATTCATATGGTGAGGAGCCAGGACAGCTGAGGAGGGGGGAAGGGGGAATCTGAATGCCTCCAAATGCGTAGAAAATAAAAGAGAACACCAAAGCTATGATATCACTACAGAATCCATGTTCCATGACAAGAATCACAGAGCTTTTAAATATTACTCAGATAATTTGAATTGTGAGCCATTTCGTTTAAACGAGAAGGTGATCTGAAGAGCTCTGATGTTCTACAGGACATCGTCTGGTTTTAATGGCTTCACAACAGGATAATCATGAATTCTCACCTTATAAGGCGCCAAGCACATCAAACTATTTGAGCTCAGTGTTATACTTCAGCTTGGTGTTCACCTACAATGAACTTGAAGATGCTAAAGGAAGGAGGCGGCTGGTTGGTCAGATGCATAGACCACGTGACCCTGAGGGACCATTTATGGCTATGCCGCTCGTGCGTGTGTCCTAGAATGGAGTGTAGTCTGCAGGGTACATAACAGGGAGCAGATTCTCACTGAGGGTGGCGCTGTGTGTCCATTGGAGCTGTCGCATGAGCTGGAAAATAAGGAAGAAAATGATTCCCAGAGATGTTTTTTTTTTTGGTTTTCTCTAGTGTGTTTGTAAAAGCAGGTTAGCAGTAAAAACACAGTCTCTATCACAGTCCTCCTACCTGGATGCAGTTCTTCATGTTCTCCTTGCTGGGCTTCTCCTCCACCATCTTTGATGCGTATTTTAAAGCTCGGCTGTACATCTTGTTCACGAGAGCGTGTTTATAGGAAAACATCAACACCTGAGCAGTGGAAAAAGATAAAATGTGTTAGCTTTTGTTGAATCTCCAGAAGCATCCACCACATTCACACTTTCAGGAGCGAGACAATAGAGAAGCACATTCTAGTAACTGATTATAAAAATGTTATGCAGTTGATAAAAATAAATGCATCCAGAAACACACGTGGGTACTAAATGATAACAAATGCCAACAAACCACTCACAGTATTGTCTGTGTCTCACCCTAAACCTTTGCTCACCTTGGAGTCAGTCAGCTCCGCCCACTTTTGCACTTCCCAAAATGTATCCATCAGGGCTTTAGCCACATTGTCATCAGAGCTGCTGCTCACCACCTCCCCAGGCTCCACCTCTTCCTGTTCCGTGGCAACAGCACCAGCCCCGTCCTGTGGCGCGGGGGGCAGCAGGAGCTGGTCAGCCAGAGCGCAGCCCTTCCTACACAGAGCATCCAGCAGAGACGACTTCTGTTTCTCCATGTCACTGAAACACACACACACACACAGTAAGAATTTAAGACTCTTTGCTTCAGATCAGTGTTGATCACTCAAGGTTTCTGCAGTAAATACTAACTGAACTGATCACAGTGTGAGGGGATTATTGTTCTAGTTTGTAATGTGAAATACATACTTTCTTATCTTGTTCTGCTTGTCTATTTATTATTAGCCGAGTTTGACTAATGATGATCATACTTTACTATTATTACTATTCTGCAGTTTGACATACGTCTTGATGGAAGCGGCATCAGGCCGAGGGTCAGTCTTCATGGTGAGGTAAACTGCCAAGGCTGTCTGGTCGATGCGAGAGATGACAATGTCAGCTGCTGATATCACCTCTCTGAGGCGTTTCCCACGCTCCTAAACACAAACACGAGAAGGAGACAGTTGAATAATTTAAAACTCCAACTTCTGAAGCAAATGATTTAGTTCTTTGAATAAATCCTGGCCGAGCTTCTACCATTTGTCTTTGCCGTTACTGTATTTTTACCTTCTCTGAGTCCAGCTGGTGCAGTCTTTGCACGTGGAGTGGAAGGTAATCTGAGTAGCTCTCAATCAGTTCATCATAAATGGAGCTCGTGTCCAACCTGACCAGCAAGGATGGTTGAGACAGGTCAGAAAAAATAAGAAGAAACAAAAATAGATATGTATTGAATAAAACAGATGAGAAACTGTACACACTTTGTCATCCACTGAATCTTCAAGTCCCTCATGGCTTCTGCAAACTCTTCCTTCACATCTTTCTCTTTGTCTTCCTTGTCCTTCTCCTTCCCTCCATTCTTTGTTTTGTTGGGAGCAGGAATTAAATGATAGAAGACAGGAACAATATCCTGTATGAACATAAAAATAATCATTAGTTTAGTCAAAAGCCAACAACTGATCCTTAGGTATTACTACTATGCATCAGCCTCCCAAAATCTCACCCTAATCCTACCAGTGACAGAATTCACCTTCTGAGTACGTCTCGTTAACTCAGTGTGAAAAAAAGACTTTTAATACCAGTTATATAAATTTTAATCAGTGCTCATTATTAATTGGTATTTAAAAATATATTAGTTATTTTACTGACCACCAGAAAACTTTGACTATTCAATTACAGTTACAGAATGTATACCTTCTACAGGAGACTATGGCATATTTCAATACAGCAATGAAAATGCTTTGACATGATTGATGCAGGTCACAATTCCCATCTGCAGGTAATAAATAAGCCACTTCCATATGAGAGCAGTGGACGCTCTGTTGTATGGTGTTTCTAGCTCATCCAGTACCTTTTTAAACTTTCCTTGTCGTTTTGCAGAGGCCTGCCCCTGGTGGTCAGAATAACACACAGTAAGGTAGAGACAACACAAACACACCAAAAAGGATTCTGTCTGTCTTCATTTCATCTTTTTATCCTCACCATGATGAATCTATCCACCTACCTGTCTGATGTAAACATGTGGCACAGCAGTAAACAGGGTTGTGTATACTGTTGCTGACAAGCTCAAGAGTTTTATTTTGTGTTTACGTTAAATAAAATCACAAATGGTTGCTGAAATTTCCTTTGCATTGGAGCCACCAACGGAGAAAAGGAGAAAACTATTCAGACGCAGGTTCAAACAGCTCTTTGCAGATGTAAAGGTGAGCACTTGCAACCAAAGAAGAAGCAAAGAATAAGCTTAACTAGTGTTCATACTCATAAATGAGCTAGCATCAACTTTTATGTCACCTTGCAGAGGCTCTGTTTGGCAGCTAACGTGCACGATTCAGGTGTCGGTTCACAATTCGAGTACTGGTATGGCACGCCAGGCTGGTTTTACATAGTGTACAGTGTACCACGTTGTCCTCCTTTTGGTTTGGAAGACTAGGAATTGTTGTAGACAAACTAAATCTAAACTCTATAAGCAAATAACGTCCCTTTAACGTTGCTTTATTTTTTAACAGTATTTTTACCAATTTTGGGGCAAAAAAATCAAACGGTAGTCCACAAGCAGATGAATTATGATATCAACCAAAGCTTCTCTGGTATTAGTCATCTAATTACACAATACACAGTCATGTGCTGAGATCTGGCAAGAAGAACCATGGACAAAAGCTAATGAGTGTGAAAACATGCACAAGCCTAAGGAACGGCAACCAATGTAAAAAGAATCAGAGCAGACTGATCAGCTCAGGTCTGAAGGTGATGACACGTGACACGTTTGTAAAAAGGACAGAGTCAGGAGCATCCAAGCACCGATCTGATCCTCAAGAACCCTTCACATATTTCATAGCCTAATTCCAGATTTTATGTCATTAACTAAAGAATCACCAGGCTGGGTGTGGTAGCCTATCTTATCCTCTCCCCGTGGGATGTTCTAAATTCACCACAGTAAAAGTGGAAAACATTACTCTGGGTCCTGAGGAGCGGGAATGACCACTGCTCTAAAGAAGAGAGATGAAACAAAAAAAGAACAGCCACTCACTGCTTTCTTGCCATACTCGCTCTTGGGGACAACGAGAGAACCTGAAAGATAGCATCCTGGACTTGCCCCCTTTGGGATCCTGAAATACAAAGAAGTAAAAAGAAAAGAAAAAAGAGAGAAAATGTACATTTAATATTGATACAGAGGAACTTTTGTTCTTATTCAACACTGAATAGAAACCTGAGTAACTTTAACAATACTTTTTCTAAATGGATTTACTGTTTCTCACAATCTCACAGTCATTGTGTCTTTCTGTAAGGCCTCAGCTGTGTGATCAGGCACCAATCAAAGGCTTTCCTGTATTATACCCATGCCCTTAGGGAGGTTAGGGAGTTTGACTCACTTGTCATCTGGCAGAGATGTGACATGGAAAGGTTGTCTGGCACTGGGGCACAAAGTGACAGAGTTTGCCTTCTTCTTGGCCATGAGGGCAGCTCGATGTGACTCATAGACATCAAGACTGATGGTGGTGGACAGACGGTGAGAAACTGAAAATGGTAGATCCTTGAGGCGCTCTAGTTCACTAGACTGCTCGTGGCGAACCTGCAGACGCACAGTGTAGTCCCCTTTTTCCAGCTTTAGAGAATACTAAAACAAATCAGACACAGTTGAGATTATGGTTCAGGTTTCAGTGTGTTTACAACCCTTATCCTGATTAGCATTAGAAAATGGTCAGACATATTTGTCTATAGATCTCTTCTTTCATTAAGATGAGTATATGGCCAATAATTAAAAGCGCACCTGGTGCGGGTAGGCATCCCCTGAGCCAAGTAGTCGCTTGTTCTGATCAAACAGCATCCACAGCTGGCTGTCAAACTCAGATTCATACAACAGCTCACAGAGCATGGGGCAGCTGGGTGTAACTTCTCCACTCTTAGGCTGAGAACAGAGCAAATCAACAATTTACAAACAAATAAATGTATTTAAAAAATCGGGTTTCCCTTCTAATGTGTTGTGATGCAGTACCTGGTGAAAGTTGTAGGTGAGGATAATTTCGTAGAGTTGTCTGTTATTGGGGAGAACATCCCTCACTCCCAGAGCCTTTATCTTTGAACTTACAGGTCTGAAAAAACAACAACAACACGCATCAAATAATAGCTGCACTGCCATCAAACAACAAAATGTATGTCTGTGGAAGCGCCTTAGTAGTCAGATGATTACAGCGCATGCCGGGTAGCCCATCTGAGGAGCTTCACTGCGTGTGATACCTTCTCTCCTCCCAAGATAAAACATGCAAACGTTTGTGTGTGTGCTTTGTTACCTGAGGGGCTGAATCCAGGACTTGAGTGTGATAGTTGGGGACACCTCCTCATACCTCAGAGGCGACAACACATCAAAACTTGTCACTCCCTCTGAGGCATGCTGGACAGAGACAAATGTGAGTTACAAAGAGAAATCTGATACTACCTGTTTCATAGCGTATACTTTGGAGTGTGCGTCTTACTATGTGCAGAGGTGAAGGAGAAGTGTTGAGTCCATGGAACGAGATGCTGTAGTCCACCGTGACCTCACCCAGGCTCGCCCACCAGCGTGCAATGCACAACTCTACTACCCTCCCTGACTGGAGGAGAAACAAGCACACAATAAGTCCACTGTTATGCATCTACAAAAATTAGGTGTCTTCCAATAACTGATCCAGTTCAGGAGCCAGTCACTTGTGTATACATACCAGCACAGGGAACGCCTCAGTTAATGAGCCTCGCTCCAATAATGAGGAGAACTTGTAAAATTCATTAGCTCTGTAGGCTCGCTGTTTGACCAGGTGCACTGCATGCAGAACAAACTTTGACGACACATCTCCCGAATTAGAGGTCAGAGTGATCTCTGCAGGCAAAAAGCAGAACATGGAGAAGAGCAGGAAGGACACGGGAAGAGGCAGAGAGAAGAAGAGTTAAATTAAACAGTATTATTGACAGTTATCATTATTAAGTATTATCAAAGTATATTAGAACAAATATTTACTACCATAAACTTACAGAAGAAAAACTATTATAAGACCAGTCATTGTTCACCAATGAAAGCTTTATTTCATTTATACAAATGTTTACTTTCTAAAGCACTCGCTTCATCACACGCAGAGACACTGACCTGCCCAGGTGGCTCCCTGAGGAACAGTGACGAAGTGACGCCTGATCTGACCAGGTCTGAAGTGGACGTCTGTGAAACACACCTCCTGATTACGACTCTCTGTCATTCTGTCCGTTGGAAGAGAGACAACCGTGAGACACAGCGCAAACACAAAGCTCTTATTAAATGTGACAGATAACAGTCTCAGCGTTGAACTTACTTCGTGGGGATAATTACTGTGATAGGAACTCTGAAAAGTGGGCCACAGGTAGGCGCTGCTGTGTCATAACCACACACCTAAAACATCACATCAGTGATCAGATTACCATGAAAACACAAAAGAAACAATACACCTATTTTCCTCCTCTTCTCTGACTGCGCCCACAAGTCCACATTCTCGGTTTCTGCAAAAACCTCAATTCAAGGCGATTATCCAAAAGAGGATAAGATGCAAAAACACAGAAATGAGCCAACACATTTCCAGGGAGATGAACTGAATGGGGATGATTGACGGTTCTTAATAGTATTCAAATGAATTTTTGCATTACACGTACAGGACTATTATATTATATGGTAGGATAAAAAAAACTTTACGGACGATTTCTTGAGTGAAGACTAAGACTGTTTCTCAGTATGTACACTACCAGTCATAAGGTTAGGACATCCACAGGATTTACCACATTTTTCATGAGAAGATAGATACATGTCTTCAGCTGTGTTACCATCATTGCAAAATGATTTTATAATAATTTATCCTCTTTATTTAACAAACCTCCATCATCGACAACTTTGTGTATGTCTCAAGGATTTAAATGTTTAGCCATGGTTGGCTAGGATGAGCCTAATCATTCCTGACCAACATAATCTCTTTCCTTGTATCACACTATCTTTTATTTATACCCTGAATTGCATTGTTTGTATTAGTAATGTGGACAAACAACACACCAAATTGACTGGGGCTACATATGGGTGCCATTGTTAGTGTGTAATGACTAGTTAAATACCCCAGGCCTTAGTGGACCCTTTGGATGTGCAAAAAGGTTAGGGTACGTGTTGTATGAGCTGTAAGTGCAATAGAATCTGAACATTTCAGCTTCTGTCTTTCCCCTACCTCTGTGTAATGAACTCCCTCCCTCAGTCCCACAGGATCAATGCGAACATTGAAATGACGACACTGGTTCATCAGCTCTAGATGAGAGGGGCACTGGACCCAGGGGGCAGCACATGTGAGCGCCAAGTGTAGCTGCAAGGAGATTCGCTCAGGGTTTCCTGTGATGGACATTTCAAAAATGACCAAGCGGCAGACACTAAAATACTATACTACTATAAAACTAAACTATTAAATAATAATTATACTAAATGTTGTACCAAATGCTACCAAATATCAACCGTACCTGTGTTCTCTGGGAAGATGGGTTCAATTCCTACTCCATGATCTGAGGGGGTAATAATTTGGGCTGGGTCCCTGAGGTAGATACCTCTCTGTGTTCCCACACTTACTGAGAAGCCTAGCTGGCTTGTGGGTAAAGAGGCATGTTGGGTGAGGTAGTCTAGTGCCCTGTCCACCTGAAAACGTGTACAGAAACAAAATACTTTGAATTAAAGACACTATTACTAGAGACACCAGGACATGCGCCTGCTTAAGCAGCTATAGTTACGTTACCTGAATTATTCCGTGGCCCTGTGCAAACACCTCAATGTCATCAACCTTCAGAGCTGTGTTTTCAAGTGCTCTCCTCACAGCAGGAACAGAGGGGTGTATCCCATTCTGCTTCAGTCCTTTATCACACAACCATCAAACACAACCATTAGATTTGGATTCATACACTTTCAGACATACTGCACTGAATATTCCCTCGAGTATCAAACCTTGACACTGGACACACCTGAAAGGATTAGTGCGATGCCTCCACAGGCATTAGGGGATGACATGGAAGTGCCGTTCATAAGCTGGGTTCCACGAAGAGTCCAGTTGGGGACGGACGCAATGGCACCACCAGGGGCACTGATGCTGACCCCCAGGGCTCCGTCTGTACTGGGCCCTCTGGATGACCAGGTGTAATGGTTAGGAGGCAGTTTCTCCCTCAGAGAATACTCTGCTACCATCATGTCTGGAGTTACATATGCTCCAACACCTGTGAAGAAAAGAATGCATACAAATATGGAATTTGCTAAAAAGATGAACATTGTAACATCAGGACTGCTTTTATTTTGCTAAGTTTGGCTTATTTTTCTTCTAATGTACCTGGGATGTTTCTCTTATATGGATGTCTTATCATTTGTCTGAATAGATTCATTTTACGTATGAACTGTATGTACCTATGACAGTGCTGGTTGTTCCCCCGGGGCAACCAACCGTAGAGAGACAAGGGCCGTTGTTTCCTGCACTTGAAACAAATATCACATTGTGCTTCTGGACAGCCTCTGTGATCACCTCACAAATCCTCCTAAAAGACAAAATGACAAAAAAAATAAGCTCAAGTATTCAACACTACATGATCCCACACACTTTCTAACACCATTCAGTACTTACCCAGAGTTTGGCCAGTGGGTAGCTTCCCCATAACTGTAGTTAACCAGGTCACACTTATAGTTAATTACTTCGATCATCTTTAAGAGTCAGAAAGATAAAGAATGAACAGTCAAAAAACAGACAACATAAATAAAGTAAAAAGTGAAGGTTGTCTGGGGAGTATACCGCGCGTATGAGTCCTGTGCCCGTTTCCATGGTGCTGAGGCGGGTGTCTCCAATCTTCAGAGCCAGGATTTGGGCACCAGGTGCCACACCATTGCGTTCTGGTTCCTCTGGGAAATACCCTGCTGCAATGCTTGCCACATGTGTCCCATGAGCCCCTTTAACAACACATACAAGGATGTGATGTGGTAAACCTCTACACATTATACTGCTTTAACTGTCTGCTATGCTTTCTGAGGTATCAGACTACATCTTAATGAGGTCTTCCTGTTCGAGAAGCTGAAAAACAAAGACTAATTATACTGTGCTATGCCTCACCTCCACTTGTGACGATGCAGAGTGTATTGCCTTCATCATAGATGTTAACTGAGTAATTAAGCATCTCAGCATTTCCTAATGTGGCATACTCTTGTCTCTCTCTGTAGGAGCACATCACAGTGCATTGGGACAGGTCTCCACACTCTGAAGTATCTACAACAGCCCTTATGAGAGCAAAATAGGGAGACAAAGTAGTAAAATCAGTATGCAAAAAAGAGGAGAGGTTCAAAATACATGCATAGACAATAATAATGCTGTTGTGGATACCTCCATGTTATGCCGTCATGCCAAATAACACAATCATATACAGGACCAGGATCACTGTACTTCTTTTCTAGTGATGCCAGCAGCTCTGACTGAGTCTGCAGCTCTTCTTTCTGCAACTTTTCTATCTGCAGAAAGGAAGGAAAATGAAGGATATATGGTATAAACAGAAAAGTCAAATAAGAAAAGCTCAATAACATGATTAGCAAATTCAAGCTAATGCTGATGAATATGCAAAGAACCTAATACTGTTGGTCTGACCTGTGAAAGTGTTGGGTGAGACAGGTCAAACTCTTCTGTCTTGCGACAGACCTCAGCAAGTGCAGCTCTTTGTGGCGGGTCCCACAACTTCTCCTTCCGCTCTTTCTAGTATGCAAAAGTGACAATGACAGAAGTCAACAAGCTTTCAAAGTTTCTTTCCTTTAATTTAAACAATCGCCACAGAGTACACTACACTATGACAAATCTGATGTGAACCTATGTTAAAACGGTCTGTAAATCAAATGTATTGTCATGTATTAGATAGATACATAAGATAAAACTTTATTGATCCCAGATCGGGGAAATTTGTGTATTACCACAGCGCCAGACAGTACAAGGATACAACAACACAGTATAAAAAGGAAGTCAATTAAATTAAACAGATAAAATAATGAGATGAAATATAAGAAAAATAGATATCGGTGTTAAAAACAAAGTGCAAGTAGTCATAATAATTATCTGCTGCGTGATGCTACTCCACTACTATGTGCCCTACAATAGTGGATATTCTATGGGCATGGGCATGTGTGCACACCTGTACCACATACGGTAAATCCATCCGCACTATATATACATACATATAAATACACACATATATATATATACATATTATCACATCCATTATGATTTGGTTATCAGTTACAGTACTGCCTATTCAAAACCACAACAGGCCTAGTACAGTAATAATGTCATGTCTTCCCACCTGGATTCTTTCTTTAAGAGCCTTAGGGAAGAACTCATAGCCATTTTTAACTCCAATACGATACTTCCCTGATGGATTGACCCAGGCAGACGGGATCTGGAAGACATAAAAAGACACAGTGTGAAACAGATATGAAGACAAATACACAAAGGAGCCACTTTTATGATATAATCTGTAATATAGTTGTTATAGTTACCTGATATACACGATTTAGGAAACAAACATCACACAATTCAATAAAATTATATCTCGTGTAGGACAATCCCATTTGTTCAGGAATATTAATATCAAAGGAATCTACTGACCTTAAGTGTTCTCCCAGAGAGGCCAGCGATTGTCCCATCTTTAGGTTCTGCCACTGTGCTCATGTTCACGTCACCGCTGCCTGTCGTATCGATGATATCAATAATCTTTGGCTTCCCCTCAGTTGTGATCTAATGGAGAACGCCATCAGTAATCAATTGGGGACATTAGATCTGTTACTTATTTCTGAACAGGGACCAAACTGTGGAAAAATCACAAACTGTCACTTTGAATCTATCTGAATGGATCAGATTTTATCTCTGTCCTTGTGAGCATAATCAAGTAATGTTACACGTGGTAGGAGAGAATTTGTTGACTTTAACTTAATATATTGACATGCCAACTAATATACCTACTTAGAAATACCTTAGGGGACCTGGTAGGTTCTTACTAACTTATTTAACTCTGTGTAACTAACCAACTTGATTAGAGTTTAACTTGACTGTTAGCTTGTAGCTTCTTACGTCTAACCAAGAACTAACCCACTATAAGTTGTTTTAGTTAGCTACTAAGAGGCTGGTTGCCACGATCAGGCTGCATTTAACCTACTCACGGAACAAAATGTAATAAAACATTAGGTGTCATAAAAGGTGAGGAATTCAGGTGTCATGCTAACGTGCTTTGTTAGCCAGTATGACAACAAACCAGTTAATTAAGTTAAGTAGGTTTAATGTAAAAGCTACTCTTGTAATGAGACAGTATTTGACAACACAATAAAATGTTTGTTATCAGTTACTCTATGTTGATTTAGCTCTCATAAATGCTGTACAACCCCTTGTCAAATGTGTTACGTGTATCAAAGCTAGCTACGTTAGCCGCTCCCGTTGAGTAACTGTATCCTTGTACATGTGAATTAGCTTGGCCTTTAGCTTAGCCCTGCTAGCTAACACGGACTAGCTCCTAGCTAGTTACCGAGCGGCAGCCGGTCAGATTTACCTGCATGCCGGGTGCCCCGGGATCCACGCCGGTGTCGAGAATAGCGATAAGCACTCCTCGGCCATCGTATTCAGGGAACCTGGTGAGGTAAGACGCAGCGCCAGTTTCTTTCTTGGGGAGCAGCCCGTGGAAGGGGAACGGTTCTTCGGTAGAATGAGCAGCCATGATCAAAAAAGCGACAATGAAAACAAAGCTGCGAAATGGGGAAGAGCGCAACACCGTGGCAGAGACAGTGAGAAGAGCTGGTTAAAGGGACAGCGCGGGTTTCCTGCTGCACCACCACATTTGTCCCGAGTTTAATTCAACCTTCATTTGATTTAAAAGCTGCCGCGGTGTTTCACCACATTATTTTAGTTATTTGTACTAATCATCCTGTATATCCACTGCTGGCCGACATCAGTGAAAGAATAATTATGAGTGCAGCTCACTGCGTGATGTATAACTATGAATGTGACAACTGCTATACAACGCTGCTGAAGTAAATAAGTGGTAATAAAAAAGTAAAAATCCCTTATTTGTACACACACAACACAACCTAAGAATAAAAACATTCTTCAAGCTTCTTTTGAAGACGTACTGTGGTTTAAAGTACAAATTTCTCGTATTACATATAAGCAGTATATATATATATATCATTATTGAGGTCAAGATATCATTATTTAAGTGGTAGAACAACTGAATATGAGACTATTATTATGTAGTCAATAACCGCATCGACTCATTTGCTCAAGCTGTTTATTGATCAATAATCCTAAATTGTGTTTGAGCATTTCATGTTACATCACTACAAACAAAGCAAAGTTTGTAGTAATTGATCAGGGGTGAGAATTGGCACTGATTTGATTTTTAATCAATTTAAATCTGTCTGCGTATATTCATTGTCCTTACATTATTGCTCTGAGACACCTCATCTACCAACAACCACATATCTTGCAACCACATCCTCTTTTAATTTTATCCAATTATTTCATCCTCTGTATATTAAAGCATTATAATTAGATCATTTGCTTTCCCAAAGATGTTCTTGCCAGATAAAATTCCATACCTGAAATAAATTGTGACGTACATCAATAAACAGTAAAAAAACTCTGGGAAAACCTAATCTGACCACAAGCTGAGATGTTTGTCTCCTATATGTGGCAGGACGTAATACAGCCGACTTCAGCCCAGTGCACACAAGGTAGTGCTGACATGCCAAAAGTTGTGTGATTGCTGTTACACTTTGTACTTTTTTAAGTCAAAGTCCATCAATCAGTTGTACATATACAATGTACTTTATTGTACAATATATGTCGGTGCTACTAAACGTCAACTTCTGTTTCATCAGTCCACAGAAGATTTGTCCACAGGTCTTAAGGATAATCAAGATGTTTTTTTGGCAAATGTGACACAAACCTTTAAGTTTTTTATGGTCGGTCTTGGAGCTCTCCCATGGATGCCATTTTTGCTCAGTCTCCTTCTTTTTATTACATTATGAACACTGAAGATTATTTAACTCCTCAACCCGTAATCCTGACCCGAACTCTGAATGTCACTATGAAACACATGCAACATATGCAAAGGTTGGACATTTTGATGGGTAGGATGAAGGAGTCATCCTGTGATCTACTAGCCCTGTCCCAAGGTACTTGACCCAGTGTCGGATCTAAAAACTTTACATGGGGGCCAAAGAAGCGCCAAGAGATCTTGTCAGCATGGCAATCATCTTTTGGCAATCTCCAACCATTCTCCTCTTCCTGCTAGTTAGCGTCTTAGCATTTGTATTTATATCACCGGTCATACCTGAAGGAATATCAGATCATATCAACTCTGTGTGGATGTAGATCCAACCATTCTCCAACAGAGGGCACTCCCTTCCTGCACTAGCTGTCTCATTTCATCTCATCTGTTATTACAAGGGTTGTTATATTAAACTGGCTGAGCTACTCAGAATCCACAGTCAACAACCTGATCAACTCTATGTGACGGAGATGTGTGGCTCTCTGAGACCCTAGTGATCATGGATGGATCATAACTAGGTAGATAGATTTTTTTCACCTATGTAACTTTTGTTACACAGAAACTAACCTGAAACTCCATTATGCGATATGAACCTGGTAAATATATTGTGCTGTTTTCCAGTTATGTTGTCTTATTGTTTTTCAGGCTTTATTACTATTTATCTATTTTATTTTCCTATTATTTTGTTATAATCGTATAACATGTTCTATGTTAAGATTTGCATTTTCATTTGTTTGTTTTGTTAGAAATAAAGATTTTATAAAGTAAAATGATTTGTTCCTTGCTGTTATTTATCAGCCTTCACAATTATAATTTTAAATAAAATATGATATTACAGTGTTGTCAGTATCAGTGTTGGATGCTGTAGGCTATGTATGATGAAACCTAGTGTGAGGGCCCACTTAGATATTTTTGCCTAGGGCCCCAAGAGACCCTGAAGCTCCACTGGATATTAGATTCATAATAGGTCCTTGGTATAAATCTTTATCGATGTACAGTAGATACTTGATGAGCTGTTGTTATAGTAATGACACAGTTCTGTAGTCTTGAATTGTAGTAAGTCTTCAAATTAAGTGCTGAAATGACTTTACAGTCATTTACCAGTGCACTGTAACAGCAGTACATTTCTCATCAAGCATAACAATATATTCCAGCTCTGAATATATTTAATTTGCCCTTCATCTCTTTAAAGAAACACTTTGCTTAAAGCTTCTCTTCCTGTTTCACCTTCAGTTCACACACGTGAAGGCAAAACACATCATGACAAATAAAAACGAGTCAGTACATCAAAACTAAATGTTTTTTTTAGTTTATTGCTATTATCAAAGTAAAAACTGTACAATTAAGGTGATGTGGAGGCAGGATGTTCTGGGTGCTGCAGGATGCTCTGGATGCTGCAGTGGGCTCTGTATGCTGTAGGAGGCTTTGGGTGCTGCAGGAGGCTCTGCGTGCTGCAGGGGGCTCTGTGTGCTGCAGTTCTGGGTGCTGCAGGAGGCTCTGGGTGCTGCATGAGGCTCTGGGTGCTGCAGGAGGCTCTGTATGTGCAGGAGGCTCTGAGTGCTGCAGGAGGCTCTGGGTGTTGCATGAGGCTCTGGGTGCTGCAGGAGGCTCTGTATGTGCAGGAGGCTCTGAGTGCTGCAGGAGGCTCTGGGTGCTGCAGGAGGCCCTGGGTGCTGCAGGCCACTCTGGGTGCTGCATGAGGCTTTGTGTGCTGCAGGAGGCATGAGATGCTGAAGAGTGATTGAGGAACATGAGACGCTGAAGAGTGATGGAGGTACATGAGACGCTGAGGAGTGATGGAGGAACATGAGATGCTGAGGAGTGATGGAGGGCAGTTAAGGCTTTTCCAGGCGGATTGTTTTTGTTTGTTTTTACTTTTAAAGGCACCAATAAAATTAAAATGTATCAGAGAGAGCAACCCCTTCATTACTTTATTATCCAATTTACATGTACATGGAAACCACCTGACAGCACTGGTACAGAAAATGACAACGCACAGACTGAGTCAGCCTGTTGGTGTTAAGTTATTAAACTGAGAACGGTTCTAGTTGGAGCAGGATGTTGTTGTTACTGAGGAGCTGGACCTAAACAGAACCAAGTTAGTTTCTCTGTAATGCTCTTTAAAGGCAGACACGTGTGAAGTCACTTCTAGTTGATGTTTGAAGTGTGGATTCAACCACACGTGTTGCTCACACAGAACTTTGTGTCTAATTATCTTCATGTTAGACAAGGAGTCTAAGGCCCGTTGGATCTTCTTCTTCACTGTTAGGGGGCGTCTCTCCGTCCCGGGTTTCTCTACCATCCTCCCAAGTACTCGTGGCTGTGCCTGCCTTAGGTTGTCCTGTGGTTTGAGAGGTGGGATCTTACCCGTCATAGGCAAACCAGTCTTCCAAACTTGCTGAAGTAGTTTTTTGTCCGCGTGCTGTCGGCCCGTGAGCTGTGTCCCTGCAGCTTGTACAGAAACACAAGTCACAGGCTTCATGCGCACGCGGCAGAGTCCAGGTCAGACACTCGTGGCTGTGCCTCAGGTCGTCCCGTGCTTGTAGCCGTGGGGTCTCACCGTCATAGGCGAACCAGTCTTCCATGTCTGACCGTCTCACCTGAGATAAAAGCTACTCCAGGGGGAGGATATGCTGTCTGTTTGGGACTGAGGAGCTTTTAAACTCGCCCCCTAAACAGTGAGACCTGAACAGAGGATCAAGTTTCTCACTCAGTCCCGTGAAAGTGGTGAAAACTTTCATGTGTGTTCAGCCAAGCTGCTTCAACTGCTCCAACCTAACAGGCTCTGGATGAGCCCTAATGTCACCTGTTCTCAGAGGGTTGTCACGTGTTGTCATGTGGTTTCCAGGTACTTTTATTTTTCTAATTAAAAAAATTTACCCCCAATTCAGATATGCTCCCCTGTTTCTGGACTAGTTGGTAATTAATTGCTGTTTTTACGAAATCTAAACTTAGAACATGGCATCTTAAAAAAACAGCAGCCTTGTCTCTGGTGATCATCAACACAACGTTCTTCGCCAGCTGAAATGAGAAAGAGAATTAAGAAAGGTTCAGATTCAGCAGGAATCATTCCGTGTGATTAAAGGTAAGCATGTGTGTAAAGTCGTGTGTGGGATGACTTGAGTTACTCACTGTCCCAGCCTTCAACCCCCTCGTTCACTTCTACTCTATGCTTCTCTCTCTGTCGCTCCTTCTCCTTCTTTCGTTGTTTCTTTTCTCTCTCTTGTTCTTGCTCTTTCTTTTTCATCTCCTCCTTCTCCTCCTTCTTTCTTTGTTTCTCCTCCTTCTTTCATTGTTTCTTTTCTCTCTTGTTCTTGCTCTTTCTTTTTTATCTCCTCCTTCTCCTCCTTCTTTCTTTGTTTCTCTTCCTTCTTTCGTTCTTTCTTTTCTCTCTCTTGTTCTTGCTCTTTCCTTTTTATTTCTTCCTTCTCCTTCTTTCTTTCCTTCTCCTCCTTCTTTCAATGTTTCTTTTTTCTCTCTTGTTCTTGCTCTTTCTTTTTCATCTCTTCTTTCTCCTCCTTTATTTTCTTCTAATCCTCTTTCTTTTATCTCTCTTGTTCTTGCTCTTTCTTTGTCATCTCTTCATTCTCCTTCTTTATTTTCTTCTCTTCCTTATTATCCTCTTTCTTTTCTCTCTTGTTCTTGCTCTTTCTTTTTCATCTCTTCTTTCTCCTCCTTCTTTATTTCCTTCTCCTTCTTATTCTCTTTCTTGTCCTCTTCCTCCTTCTCTTCCTCTCCGTTCTTGTTTCTCTCTTCCTTTTCTTTCTCTTTCTTCTTTAGTTATTCCTCGTCATATCTCCTTCACTCCTTATCCACCCTTTCTATCTGGTACCCCTGCAACATAGGGAATGACAGCGCTCTTACGTTTGTTCTCCTCCCTGTCAGTTGTTGCAGTGTTCCTATTTGATCTTCTATTGGATTTCAAAAAAGCCCAGTTGGGATATCCACATGTTCTAAGAGACTCCTCTGTGTGTTGGTGTTCCCCAGAGGGAAAGGCTGGGGAACACCAACAGATCAAAAACAGAGTAATGTAGTATATGCAGTTCAATGCAGTGAGGAATGTACAGATCTGTACATAGGAGAAACCAAACAGCAGCTCCACAAACGCATGGCTCAACACAGAAGAGCCACCACAACAGGACAGGACAGGACAAAGGCCACTCGTTTGAGGACAATGACATCAGGATCCTAGACCGGGGAGCTGATTGGTTTAAACGAGGTGTGAAAGAGGCAGTTTACTGCAAGATTGAACGACCCTTGTTAAATAGGGGTGGTGGCCTCAGGCATAATCTATCACCCACTTACAATGCCGTTATCTCAACGATACCCAGGAAGCTTCAAAGTTGTTCACACTCTGGCCCAGGTGGTCACATTAACATATGTGAAAGCCAGAGGGGAGGACAACCCACAAGTGACCACCAATCACCAACCTGAGGGTTTCACAGGGTTTATAAACCTGCTCCTCACACCAGTCAGCCAGACTTGAGAAAGCCCTCTGGAAAGAAGGGCGAAACGTCGTCAAGAACCTAACAAGTCCCGTTGCTATTGGATAATCTTTTTTGAGATAACTATGACCTGGATGACTGAGAACCTTCACAGACACATTAAATACTGTTTGCTCTTCGTGGAGGTGGTAAAGTTCAACACTACAAATACTGTAAACTCTTCAGATTCTGAGTCATTTGCTTAAAAAACTACACCAAACCAACATTTTCCACACATGAAACTCAGGACACAGCAAAAGCAAAGTGAACTAGTTAAAACCTGTGTTGGACAAAGACACATCTACATGTTCATGTCCACTTCCCAGCTAAACATGAACGTCTCTGTGTAACGTTCTCTGTAATCTGACAGATAAATAAGTGTATCACTAGAAAGAATCCTACAGGTAAAATAAATTCACTTCTAACCCAACACAGACTGGTTCAATAAAACATGTAAAAAGCAGTTGGAGCTGAGCAGTAAACGGTCTTACATCTTCGCTGATCAATGTGGGACTGATGTGATGAAGAATTCGTTGCTTCCATCAAACAATGAAGGTTCCGTGTTTCACTGTGATGTCACACAGAACGGAACCCCACTGTTCTAATGCAGTCCTTAAATGTCACGTTTAACCAAAAACAACAACCAAACACAAAGCAGAAGCTAAAACAACGCAGCACGTGTTCAAACCTAAAGAATGTTTTTACCATTACACAATATTACATATATATTAACATATAACAAACACAACTTCATTAGTTATCAGTTAAATAAATTTTTTGTGATTGTGATTTATTTTTGTCCTATAAATATCAGTACAAACAATGAGAAATACATTAGAAACTGTGGCCCTAATGGTATCTCACGTTTTTTTACAGTACTTTATGAGGAAGCCTGCTGCTGCAGCAAAGAACATGGCTCCACCTGTATCTCTTCCAACACGCACCGATTTTTCTGAAATAGGGTTAAAAATGAGTTTGATAGGTTCGCCTGCAGTGTGGAGCTGGCTTAGGAACGGCAGCAGGCAGGTGTGAGAGTGTCTGCACGTGATGCAGTGATGCAAAGACTTTAGGACAATGAGCCGCTGTCATGAAGTGTGTGTGTGTGTGGTCTCTCTCTCTGGTAGAAATGTGTCTCCCTGAGTAAGAGTCATTTTGAACACCATTCTCTTCCTCACACACATTCTCCTCAGTTTCTCTTTCACCATCCTAAACATCACTCTCATGACCAAAGACATGACATCAACAGCCTCATACACAGACACATAGATAGACTGGGACTATGGAACCCTGGTCTATCAACAGCCTCATACACAGACACATAGATAGACTGGGGCTAGGGAACCCTGGTCCTAGAGAGCTAATGATTTCTGCCCTTCAGAAGCTGGAGGTGCTAGATGACTCAGCTCTCCAGGTCTCGGGTTACCTGCCCCTGTTAGAGACTGTTGCTGATGTTGACTAAACTCTTCATGATATAAATAAAGTTGTTGTCTTCTTGTGACGGTGCAGCTGTAGACCACATCACTAACGTCCTCTGAAGGGACCAGAGAGCTACTGATGGTGTAGAGCGGCTGTTCTCCTGTGTTTACGACTTTACTTTACTCCTCCTCCTCTCGTCCAGGTATTAGTTAATTTACTCAGCTCATTTGGAAACCGTTAACATCCACAGAAAGGATGTCGCCACCAACATCCAAAGCGCATTTACACTTAATTCTGTTTCATATTTGACACCCTTGTTACTCAGATTTTGGAGGGAAATGATATGTTACTTCATTAAGTTATTAGGCATTAACAGACATGTTGAGTGCAGTGTTTTTACTCAGCAAAGTAAAAACTTACTCTAGACTGTAGGATTTATGCTTTAAACAAGTGTGTGTTTCCATGAGTCCATAGAAGAAAAAGTGTCTGGAGGGTCTGACCAGTCAGATCATGGACCTGGTATTTGTTTTTTAAACCATGTGTATGTTACCTTGTTTCATCAAGGTCATTAGTTTAGTATTTGTTTGATATTTTTGTTTCATATAGATAACATATAAATGAGATACTTTTTATTTAGGTTCTTTAAATAAACCACCTCTTAAACAAAACCTGACACCAGGATTAACCATGCCATCTGTTCAACACAATATTCTATCTCTCTCATAAATGTATCTTTGCACACGTGTATGTTACAGTGTGTGGTTATACTGCTAATGGAAGAAAAGCAAATACAAACACAGTGTGAGGGGTTAGTTCTGCGTTTTCAGTTATTTTAATAATGGCAACGCCCTTAACTCCTGTTCTTTTGGTTAGCTTGTAAATAATAAAACAGAGGCATCCTTTCTTTCACTAATCTGCTTAGAATTAGCCTTCTCTTCCTCTTTTTGTCAATGGATCTGCATTGCATTGTCACACACACAAACATATGCACACAAAACCAAACTCAGTTTGCTGCCATGCTTATATAGTTTCCTATGTTTATATGTTGCAGTATCTTTGTTCCATTTTTATTCTGTTTGAGATAAATTAGGCTTTCAGAATATGAGGGGCTTCAGTGTTCAGACACACATGCAGTTAGAGGTACAGGCTTGTGGTTTACCACAGGGCGTAGCCACTGTACAGAGATGAAGATGAATTGAAATAAGCACATGTCGTAAACATCTTTTCAAAGCTTTATTTCCCTGCTAGTGGCATGTGTACAGCTACAAAAAAACATCTATTCTTTCTGTCCCTTTTTGCTTGCAGATATGATACTACTATTTTAGTTAGTATGTCTTGATAGTTGCAACACTTGGCTCCTACATTGTAGTGTTAAATTATGGTGAATTGACGGTGAGTGCAAAGTTATATTTAAGATGAGAGTGTAACAATTTTCTTGTGGGAATGAATGAACTTGAAAAGTTCAAATCACTCTCCGTCTTGCCACTAGCTGCACAAGCCTGCAGCTGACAGGATGTGGCCAACATAAAGGACCTCCCCTGTGACTGTGACTGCATGCTATCACTTTCATTTATTTTGTCAAAATATTATTATAAGATGTTATTTATAATATACAGTAGTTGTTATGTATGAAAATGACCACAGAACGTTAAGGGAGATAATCAAATACAAACGAACCACTTTGGTAACTGCGTCACTGATACGCACCCAAAGGCACAATATGCACATTCAGTCAGAGGTGGAAAAAGTACTCAGGTCATTTACCAAAGTATAAAAAGTAATTCTTACTGCAGAAAAGCAGCATAAAATGGAAATGTTCATCCTGAGCAATGTCTTAACAAGTTAAGAGGAAAGATGAGACACACAACCTAATTAGATTTAGGACTGTTCTAAAGGAGTCACAGTTAATCCTGACAACCTGGCACACACCACAACACACACAGTCTGCAGTCAACTGTTGTTCCTGTTAGAGAGATTGTCCAACTGCTCTTTAAGTCCCACATCTTAGCTGGGCTTGGCTTGGCCAGCTGGGTTTGTAGAGTGTTCCAGACCAGAGTTTAGCTATTTTCAGGAATGTGGTCACAGTGCTCTCAGAGGTCTGAGCTAGTAGGCTCAAGTGTGGTGTGATGATGTCCCTGCAGCTTTCACCTGAAGGGATCCTAAATCCTATCCCACCAGGAGCCAACCAGCACCTTGTCCACTGTACTGTTAAATTTGGCCCAAGATTAGTAATAAAAATAGGGAACACCTATTCTCTCCATGCTATTGCTGTCTTGTTTTGTGACTGCCTTTGAGAACATCGGCCAATGCTGTTACATTTGCTCTGACAGACACAGACTGCATTCCTGAAGCATTGTGCATTAACCATATAATATACACGATCTTTCTAAAACATTTGAAGAGTGTATTTGAAGATACACTGCTCAGCTGTTCACTGTATGGCCCTCTGACAGCCATTGGTCACTTTGTTTGTTGTGCTACTAAAAGTGATAACCCTGGGCCTGGGACAACATACCTGTTTGCTCTTGAGGTGCCAATTTGTGCAATTGTTATGTTTTCAACGTAAACTAGTATAAAATAGGTTTTATTGTCGTTGTACAGAGAGTGCAACCAATTTATATTAAAATCTCTGGTCCATTTCTGGTCAAGCACTGCAGGATTTTCTGCCATTTGAAATAGATGGTGACACACGACGTGGGCCGGATTTTCCGATTTTCAATGTGCTGACACGGGGACAAAAGCCGATCACTAACATCCTGCGCCACGCGTGGAAATATAGGACAGACCGCTACACCGCTGGCACAGATCACCCTCCATACCCATGGGTGGGCGGGGTCGTGTGGAAGCCACGCCTCCACCCGCTCCGCCGCTGCTGCTGCTGCTGCTGCTGGCATACTGCGGGGCTCGAGTCGAAGCCGCGCGCTCATACGTTCTCAACCAGGCAGGAGCCGGAGCGCGATCGCTGTGCGGGAAGCATCGATGTGCAAAACCCCTGGAATATCCGTGCGCTGGAGAGGCCGGAACCGAGCACCGTGGAGGACTGTCGCTATCTAGTCGCCAGAAGGAAAAGAGAAGGCATGGCGGTGGAAGAGGAAGGTCTCCGGATTTTTCAGAGCGTTAAAATAAAAATAGGTAAGGAGGAAAAAAAAGCCCTACCCCCAGCCTGAGCGCCTCCATGGATGGCTCCACAGTAACGGGCGGGCTGCACACTGGAATAACTCCCACTGAATTCACACGTTTCCCTTTAGATTGGAAACCAACCACTGTAAAACAGAAAACGCCTTTTGGGACTCTGAGGGAATTCGGCAGCTGGCCCTGGAATCGTGTGGGACACAGGGCTGCGTATGGAGACGCGCACCGATTTGACTAGACAGGGTGATTTTTAGCGGTTCGTGCGACAAAAAGGCTCAAATACCCCGCATGCACGTGTGTTTAATGTACAGTCAGTTATCCACCTCCTCCCCCTTCCACACAGCTTCATGTTTGACTGTCCAGCTATTGATTGTTAGCCCGTATTTCTATATTTAGATGTCTAACTGGTCTCCAGTGGATACCAGGGGTTTGTGGTGAATACACATCTTGTGAATGGAGGCTGAGCAGAGTTTGCAGTGGAGAGAGCAGTGTTCCCATATGACTGTCCCTGTACAGTCTATTCATTTCCCTCATTATGTGGGTAACTGTACATAACCATGTGTGTGTCATAGTTTAATTCTCTGATTCTTTTAGTGAACAACATGTTAGACCTATCCGTTTCTTTGAGAGGCTGG
Organism: Microctenopoma stevenorrisi; assembly: GCA_032270685.1. Lineage (NCBI taxonomy): Eukaryota > Metazoa > Chordata > Actinopteri > Anabantiformes > Anabantidae > Microctenopoma > Microctenopoma stevenorrisi. The sequence continues at coordinate 9,491,541 of JAUMTR010000017.1, forward strand.
AGTCAGATGATGTGTGATTGAAAAAGTATTTAAATGAAAACTTAATGTTGCAGTTGTTAGTAGGACGCGTGACCTCTTCAGTAACCTTCTTACATTTTTGGTATTAAACCATTAAACCAATAAACCATGTCCTCTGCGTGCACTGACTGCTATCTCGAGGCATTATGGGGCTTTTGTTTTCACTGACATCTGGCACCCAGTTCATCCTGGCTGTGTTGTCCAGTTTGTTTTGACTCCAAACATGCGACAGAAGGGATGAGCAGTGGAAAAAAATGACAACAAACACACACACACACACACACACACACACACACACACACACACACACACACACACAGGCTGTGGGCTGTGGCGATGTCACCCAGCATTTTATAGAAATATCCCAGTGGCCTCTTTTTCAGTGAAGCTGATCTAGTAGCCGCATTTCTAAGCTCCTTACCTGCCGTTAAAATTGGATACAGAGAAAAACAGCTGGAACCACCCTGAGCTGAGTTCATGAGATAGTCCAGGCGCTGTGAGATAATATGGCCAAACCAGGAACTCTGGGGAGATATTCAAATCACAAAGGCCTCATTAGTTTGCTGCACTCTCTGAATGAATGTTCAGTCATCCAGTAGCACACGGGTTCCTGTGACTAAAAGCTGAATGACTGGAGCACGTCTTTCCTAGAAACAGGTCTGCTCCTCAGCGTCATCAGCAAAAAAGCAGGACTGCAGGAAGAGGACAAACACTGCACATTGCATCCCTCAGTGCTTGTTCTTTTCTGACGGTTTACTGTGCTGTTACCTAGCAGCAGTCATACTCGCTGTCAGTCTGATCCCGGTGGTGCTCTCCTTCCAGTAACATCCATAACCCTTGCATCACATTGTTTACATCAAAGTCTTATTCTTTGACACGACGAAGTTGGTCGGTGAGTCAGAGCTGTAAATCTGCACATATTTGCAACAGGGAGAGATGGTTTTCAGCACTGTGCGCAGCCAGCTGATGAGTCCTCGCAGTTTTCCGGAGGAACATGTGAATTTCGGAAACTGAACGAGGTTATTGGGGCCGAGTCAGTACTGTCTGGGGAACACAGGAAACAGGAAACTACCCCCAAATCACTTCCTGATTGGCTGGAGTCGACTACAAAAGGATTGTGCTTTTTCCTGCATGGCAACAAGCTAACACAGAGCAGATGTAGCGAGACGCAGAGCGAGGGACAGAGGTGGTGTCTCACATACAGAAGCAGGCTGTGCTTCATCTGTCAGCACTTTGAGAGATGGGACTTCTCAGTGGCACAGCTGGATTTGGGACCTTGCACTAATTAACAACAACATATGTGAATTTGACTTCTCTGTCTGTCTAAGTAATGCGGTTTGATCTGGAGCTGTGTTTTGATTATCGCATCAGCACATAGCTTGCTGCCAATTACTGCAGGCTCCTTTGAAGAGATGTGCAAAAAAACCAAAAAGCACACCCCCAGTAAGTGAGTTGTTTTAAACACAAACAAGTCGACGCACTTAAGCTTTGCTCAGAACCTGAGGATACCCTACAGAGTTTAGGTCCCTAACAACATATGGAGCGTTGTTTGCTTTGGTTTATGTCACGCACACGCACAATTATACCCGAGTATGCATGCAGCACACTTCAACTGGGTTTATGTTTTGATGCTGGTTTGGGTTGTCACAGTTGGGTAGAAAAAGATAAAATCACGAGCATTTCATGTAAGCAGTGAAACGGTCAAGTGGTAGAGCAATCGTCTGAAGGTTGAGCTGTCCAGATGAACATGCCTTGAATGATGGGTCAAGTCTCGGTTTCGTTGCCTCGTTACTGCTATTCTACACAGTGATGATAAAGTTGAATCCTAAAAGGGGTGAATTTGGTTTGAATCTTTGAATATTTATATTCAAATATCAAGTTAGAGATCCTTTCAGAGTTCAGTCTGATACCAGCTGATGTAGCTGAGGATGTGTTATTGTATTGAGCAGATCTTCACAGACTGGGCCTTAGTTCTCCTGAGGCTGCATCACGTTGGCAGTGCTCGATGTTGTTACTATTTTATGGTGTTGTAACAATGCAAGTGTACTGTGGGATATAATGGAGAACAGTACTGAGTGGGCCACAGTAAAATAAACACTAGACTACATATTGTGTAAAGGAGGTAAAGTGCTGGGGGTCCAGGAAGCAGGAGTGGGTGGCTAAGGCTGGAGGATTCAGGCCTATACGAGCATGGGAGGGAAAAGCTGTTTTTTTGTAACGCAGCCACTTAAGTTCCCAAACTTCCTCCTGTCCAGACTGAATAAGAGTCGCGGAGTGACGGAGGGAGGGGGAGAAATGTTGTAGAACCACTTGTTCAAGATGTCTATGTTCAAGAATTATTCAACTCAAGGGTTCACATCTTGTTTATCAAGAAGAACAAGTTTGATTTGAGATTACGATTACATAAAAAGTGACATTCAGTCCTCCTCCATTTCCTCCTAGAAGGTGGGCTCTCTGCAAAGTAGCTTGTTGTAAACAAGTACATTGACTGTACTGCGAGATGCAGATGTATCTTGGATAGAGCAGCTCCATCACAAGTACTGGGAGTAGTTGGAAAGTATTGCTGTGGGAGCCGGGCATGCATGGTCAGCACAGGTAAATAAAGGGTTGGAGAGATCACCCACAGTGCCACTCCTTCAAGACGTCCTTCAGGCGCACCGCAGAGAATGAGACATGTAGACATGTGCGCCGCGCTTTACAGTGCTGTCGCATTGCTTTGTTGTGAATAAGCCTAATTACAACAGGAAGCCTCTCAAAACCTCTGTAGCAAGTGACTCATTACATCGAGTTTCACCACAACGCCGCTCTCCTCCAGCGAGCAGCAGTGTAATCCTTCTACTCAGCATATCTCCTTATTTACGTTTTCGCTGTTGTATGTGAGTATTCTGAGAGGCAGTGTAACCCGACCAGCATATACAGTCCATTCAGCCTCTCCTGGTGCTTTTGACGACACTTTACCGTGACACCCTGCTGGTTTAGGGAGATTACACCCACATCCTGAATAGAGCGTAACAGGTTTCTGAGCGTGACGTCTAATGTGAGCAGATTTAAACGACGATTTAAGTGTCTGCGTCCGTGCTGCGCGTTTGTGGTTGTATGTTTTGGTTTTACTCCGGTTTACTTGAGACTAACAAATCCGTGGGACCATCAGCTCTAGGTTGCACCGGACAGAGAGCGAGATTGATCAGTAGCGGAACAGAGAAACTGTGGTGTGCAGCACACCCAGTCCTAAAATGTGAACTCCCTTTTTTTTCCCACCATCTCTCCTCCTCACGCTGTTGTGGTTGTGTGGAAACGTGAACACAGAACAGCTCAGCTGGTTTCACTGTGGGGTTATCACGCATGGTGGAGAATAATGTGACAAGACACATTTAATGTAGAAGTAGTAAGTAGTGCTGTTGCTGGAGCTGAGCTTCTCTGAGTATCGATAAGCGAGGACAGTACAGGCTCCTTACCATGTACATGTCATGTCAACAGCCTTTCTGACCTTTTACTTACTGGGACACCCAGACTCTGTCTTTCTTTGTGGAGTTCACTAAACCGTGTCTGTCGCTGCTCTCGGCTGAACACATTTGGACAGTGGAGATGTTACGTAGTAGTAATATATTAGTCATTTGATGTAGTGGTGAAACGGTGTCATTATCTTCACATCATCCGTTACTGACATGCAAGCTGACGACATCCACAGCTTTTTTTACAGACTGAACCTTTAACAGGCACCTTTACAGGAGACAAGGTTGTGATTAGCAGAGTGGGAGTGGAAGTGTAGGAGGAAGCCAGCGTTTTAGAGCTTTAGCAGATTTTCAGTGAAAGTGCTGGGCGATGTTGTCTAACGAATCGCTCTGAGGCCAGTTTCTTTTTAAACTTTATATACTGTTTATTATAGATACAGAGATGATAATAATGCCATGTTGTATACAGTGTTGAAATGAGAAATATTTTGCTGTTGGATTGAGGCCACTGTTGTGAATATCAACAGAATAGACCCGTGTGTGTGTGTGTGTGTGTGTCATTTTCAGAATGACAGTAATGACTTACAGTTTTGTTTCGGTTCTTATTTTGAGTCTCTCCTTGAAAACATCAAAGGAACAGAGGAGCAACAGTGGGATAATATACTGTCTCTCTCTCTTTCCTTTCTCACTGCGTCTTTCTGTCTCACCCACACACACGCGCACACTCAGGGGTAACGGGGGATGTTCGCTGCTTTTAAACTACATCTTGGTTCCAGTTGAAATTCCTTTCTCCTCATCTCATTTCCTGTTGTAGCTTTCTCCGAAGCTAACCACTCTTCAGTTTTCTATCTGTCTCTCTCTCTCTCTCTCTGTCTCCCTCTCTCTCTAGGCTCCTCTCTCACTCTTGATTGACTGCACTGCTTGTATTTCTCTCAGTAACACCAACAGTCCCCCCACCCTGCCCCCTCCTTTCCTTAAAGCCACCGAGAGCGTTCACGCCCGCGTATCCTTGAATGCTTGCTTGTCAGAGAAGATTCGTCAAGCTGCTCACACAAGTGTGGCCGACTGTGGCACACAATCAACTATTTAGCGGAGGAGGAACAGGGCTATACGTTCACGGCATACATGATGTTTGTTTCATCACTTGTGCTTCCTCTTTTCTTCTGTTCTCGCCTCCACCGTTTTTCACTTTCCTCTGCAGGAGTGATTTGGGGAGTCAACCTTTTTCGATGGGTTGAACCACTTCTTTCACTTTCGCCCTCTTTGGGGTGTTCTTGACATTATTATTTCTCTGCAATTCAGCTCAACGCCCATGTGGTTTTTGCATGTGCACTGCACACACGCACTTGCAGCCTTTCTTTGCACTGTGTTTTGATACTAGGGCACGATGTTCTCCAAGGGCAGCTGCAGTGCTGCCTGATGAAAAGAGAAAGCTGCTATTGTTAGTTTGTTTATTAAATATATCTTTTCACGTATGTTGAATTGTGAGAAAAGAGACAGAATGAATATGTACCCTCCGGAGAAAGAAAAACAAAGAGAAATGAAAATGGGAAGCAACCAAAAATAGAGGAAAGTGAAATCAGGTTAAAGTTAGTTTGGAAAAGGAAAATGAAAGCAGCTATGCAAGACAAGCACTGGGTAACAAAAACGGTGCTGCAGACAAAAAGAAGTAGGGGAAACACAAACACCAAATACAGGAAAGAAAAATAATGGGTAGACTAAAACAGAGGATTATAGACTGTGGTGTTATAATAAAGTCTGTAATAGTTACAGTAAAGAATAAATAAATCACTCTTTTGGGATCTACAATGATCTCCCCTGTCAAAGTTCATTGTTATGTCAGGCCATCCACTCTGACGTCCTCCTCGTGCCGACTTTGTTGAGTTTTACACCATAGCCTCTTTCAGCCATGGTGACGCTTTAAAAGCGGTAACGTAATCCCAGTAATTCTACAGAAGCTGCTGATGTGACTTCAGCGAAGAGCTGTTTTGTTGTTGACTCTTAAGCAAAAGCTCATGCCCAAAACAGCTGTAAGATGAGATTTCCTGATCATGTTTACCCACCGTGTCATAGTAAGACAAGGCCCTATACATTATATGTCAGTTGAGATCTTGCTCATTGTTGGTCATCGCTTGTACTGTTGCTCGCTATTGTTATGTCTGTATGAAGCCCTGTGGAACATTAATGGGAAAATCACCTATTAACTCTGAATGGAAATAAAATGACAGGATGCAACACTTCGTCTGAAAGTGGAAGATGATAGATCACAAGTCCATTTTTATCCTGTATGGAAACGTCTGGTTACTAGAAAGCTAAGGGGGGGACCAGGAGAGATGTAAAATCTACAGAATGGGATCTTTTCTGGTATCCGGTCAGTCTTGTTTTTACTTGGTTTCTTGTCATTGTCAAGTTGAGTCATTAACCACACACGCACATACTCACACATAGACTCGAGAAAGCTGTTGTAATCCCATGATGACCTGAATGGTGCAATCGAATCAGGAGACCACACAGGTCATGAATGAGAGCGGGAGAAAAACAGAGATAGGAGGGAGCTCGGTGAATGAGGAGGATTACAGGAGGCAGCTAAATAAATGAGAGAGGAGCGGAGGCAGGAGGGAGCTCTAATAACAGTGGGAAGTAAAGGGATAAAGACAGAGATAAGAGAGACTTACGTCATCGCTCTGCTCGCACACATAAACACAGGCGCAGTCTGCAACAACAAACTGAGGCCGCGCACCGTGTTCAGCGGCTTGTCTTTTTATTTCTGAATGAACCTTTGTTAGTGTGAATCGTTGAGTAACAATGAATATACAATACGGATCAGGTGACACACAAGTCATCATAACACTGTTAAAAGTCCCACAGAGAGCACTTAATCACCTGTTTGTCTCAGCACTGCTTTATATTTGTCCCCTGTGTAGGATTGTGGATCAAAGGTAGAGAGACTGGCTTCATTTGTTTGTAGCCATTTGTTATAATGGTTCTAATTTGTTAATTGACACAGCCTTTTACATTATATGTCACTTTTTGTGCTTCTGTGTTTGGCACATGAGCAAACATATCTTATATCAGTTCAGACTGAAATAATGGGTTTTCAAAGGGATTACTAGTAACAACAGCACAGAGGTAAGAAAAGCCTAAAGGGCAAATCTGTATATGTTTTGTATTGTCAACAAAGCCTATTCAAAATCAACAGTGGTTGTAGCTGCCAGTAGGTTTTATCAGAGGCATACAGCCAACACACACACACACACACACACACACACACACACACACACACACACACACAGAGACACACACACACACACCTTTCTGATGTCCAACCATTTCTGTAATGTTCCAAAACCAACAATCTGACACCCACTTCACGCTGTGATCGGCCAGGTGTGACATGTAAGCGAGTGTAACATTATATTATACACATCTTCCAAGACTGGAAATATGCTCTGTTACCCAGATTATTTTACCGCCCACTCTTTGTGGTGTCAGCTGTTCACCTTGCCTTTGGGTGGTTTGACAGCATGAACTCAACCTGACTTGTTGTGCACCTCTTAATACTGTAATTGTCCCAAATATGTCATTTTTATCACGGGTTTTCAGCAAATATTACTCAGATCTAACAAAATAGGACTTTTGTTATGACCTATTTGTAACTGCGCCTTAATGCACACTTAATTCTCACGTAAGTAGTTATTGCAGCAGGTCAGTGTATGTATAATTGACCGAACATAAACGGTTTATTGTAAAGAAGGAAGATCACTGATTTTTAAACAGCTTTCCAATAACTGTGAAGCTCTGTGGCAGAGGCGAATGATATGATATAGGAGGTTTTGTGGCCTGGTAGCTCAATGGGTTAAGCGTCAGACTGGGATGCAGAAGGTCGCAGGTTCGAAACCCCGTCTGACTCCTAGTCCATCCACTACTAGGTGTATCCCTGAGCCAGACACCCAGTGCTAGCTCCCTGTAAGTCGCTTTGGAAACAAAGATAACAACTGGCAGCGAGTTGTTGTTACTTTTGGTCTTTTCACAGTATTTGTTGATAAGAAAAATATGATATATGTATTCAATAGAGACATTTCAGTGCAGAAGCTACCTGCAGAGCAAGCTAACCAGTGTGTAAATAAATCAAAGGTTTTGGACAAACAATGTAATTCGCATGTTAGTCAGAGCTTTATGACTAAGGTGATTACCCACCTCCTCCCACTGATTACACAAGACACGTTTTTATTGTTGCAATGCCAATTCTCCCTTTCAATGTATTATACTGGTTCAGCGATGAAATACAGTTCTTGGGGAGTCCTTAAAAACTCTTTCAAAGCTTGAAAGATAGATGAAGTGGCAGATGAGGAGAGTGGCAATTGTGAAGTCTAATGGGACTGCAGATATTCTGAAGAAAAATGACTTAGTTAATGTGAAGGTAGCCATGTGCCTTACAGCTGGTCAGTGTCAAATGTCAACTCTTTCCCTTCCCCATTCTAGTATTAGAAACACTGCACTCTGTATAACAGTAATGTGTGTAGTAACTCAGGATTTTCTTTTTAGAGCTATATATGACGACTCGCTGTTTCATCAGTGTATTTTTAGTACCACTTAATAAAGAGGCATTTTTACTACCATTATTTTATTTTTCTAGAATTCACTCCCCAAAGTGGGGATTGTGTGCCTAGATACACAGTATACACAGAGTTAGCTTATCAAAGGGATGGGAATAGAAAATAGTTTCTAAATTGAGCTTTGTTTTAATGTTATTTCCAGTTTAACAGTTAAACAGTAGAGACTGCCTCATTTCTCTGCGTCAAAGTCAAGAATGTGGAACCAAGCATCCGTTTGCGAACAGCAAATTCACCCACCTGCTCATACCTTTTCTGAGAAGAAGATACTTTATTTAAATTCACCAGTACAAGTGCAAAAGTTTAGCTTGCTCAGCCTGTCTGCTCAATGGCAGCATCAGATTCCCGTGCAGATAATGGACGCTAGCGGTGCAAGCTATGACAATGTTGGCCTAACACGTGTAACTATAGACTACAGAGTGCTGTGGATCCCCAGGGCAAACACTAAGTGCGTAAGTAACTGAGTACTGATTAACAAGGATCGACAGCATCATGAATGGGAGGATATTGCTCCTGCGGGACTGGATAACCACCTCTGTGGATTGTGTGTGGGAATCTCAGCGGTTGGTTGGACCACGTTCTTGTGAAACGGAGCGCTGTTTGTGGCACGTTTGATGAACAGATTGAGCTTCAGCAAGATTCAGAAAATGTCGCACACAGATCCCTCCATTCACAGATCTGACAACACAGAAGCACATTAAAGAAACAGGTTTTGCGCGTTGTTTTAGGTGTTAAGTTGTTATTTGCATGTCTGTATGTGAGTACGTGGTTTGTTGTTTGTGTGTCCAGTGTAAAAGTAGTCATGCTGGCGGAGTTAAGCTCATTATACGTTCTGTCGGATGTGGTGACGTAATGATAAAGAAAGTGTGTGGTGAAGAGAGAGACATTTCCTGCCAGCTCAACCAAGAAATTAAACTTACATCATGTTTTTTTTTAAATTTGCATCCTTTGCAGTGTTCTTAAATAAGTCATCACTTATAGCAGTGTGCCTGAATGAACATGTTGTTAATGCTTACAACAGCGTTCCTAAATAATACTGCTCATGTTCTCCTTTCTGCTTTTTCTCTGTATAGGAGAAGCTAAAAACATCCCTCCATACCCAGGGCCAAACAGGATGAGGGACTGTTACTGCACTGTCAACTTGGACCAGGAGGAGGTCTTTAGGACTAAGATTGTTGAGAAGTCACTTTGGTATGTTGTGGACGCCCTTGAAGGTTTTTCTGCAGTCTGTATATAAAGAAACATGCAGTCTTAAAATAGTTACCAGACTTGCAAGCAAGCATATCAGGGAGCAGGCACCCTGGGCTTATCCCGTGGTCCCCTATTCCCTCTCACCTGCCTAAGCTGCTATGAGTGTCAGTCCAGTGTTAAAACAGTAAAATGATTAGGACTGCAACAATTCCTCTAATTTTTCCAATAACTCGATTATAAAAAAGGATTTTTTTACACCCGAGGCTTCGTTTACGTCATATAACTCGCAGCATTCTAGCATTAAACAACATATTTCTACCGTCAGGAGAATTCCGTATGCAGAATTGTTTGTGCGTTTGGAAACATCGCGTAAAAAGGATCAATGTGAAAATGTACACAGCGAGAGGTTTCGTGCATTTCTGCAGACGTTACGGCGCTCTTTATTAATAATTCATTAATGTAATAATTGTCCCCGACACAGATTCACAATCGCTCAGAGTGACAGTAAGTTATTGTGAAGGCCCCCCCAGCAAACCTAAGGGATGTTTAATTAGAATTGCTGACTAATTTAAACACTAGCTAGTTTACTTGGCAGACGCTTTTATCCAAACTAGACCTTATTATTATTATGAACCTAGCTATAGCTAGTTATAACGCACGGTATTTGTGATTATTGATTTAACAAGGTTTATCAATAACAGCCAATTGCCTGCTTATATAAGGAGGTCTGTCATGGGACATTGTACACTATTGCATTACTATTGCATAATCGATGAAAAAATTGACAGAATACTCGATTCCAAAAAGACTCAATAGTTGCAGCCCTGAAAATGATATAAGCCAAAACAACACAGGTCTCACACACATACAAAAGCTGTAATGAAATAAATCAGATTCACTAAGCCTTGAGCTTCCCTTCCACACTCTACTCGTTGTAGTGAGGCACATTAGTTTGTTTGCATTCTAGGCTAAAAGCTAACGTCACTCATCTTGTAGCGGCCTTTGAAAAAATGCACTTTAATGCGGTTGTAGTGGTAACCTGGGTACAGAAAGGCAGCGTGGGTGAGGAGTCGCCGTTCTGCTCCCACCATGCAAGAGGACCACAGTTGACTCCTGGTCATGTCTTTGATACCCTGCTCCATTTTCATTCATGCTAGCTTTCAAACAGCAGATTTACCATTGTTTAAAGTGTTTCCACTGAGATACAGCATTTGTCTTTTCACATTTACACTTTACATTGCAAGGTTTAAGACCTTGCAAAATATAAGTATATAAGTAAGTAAATATAAGTATAAGAAAATACAAGTACAGAACTATATAGTAACCCAAGCACTAGGCGACAGTGAAGAGGAAAAACTCCCTTTAACTGTAGTTACAAGCACTAGTCTAAAGGGGACAATGGCTTCCTGAATGCAACGTCACTCATTCACTTACTTATTATGGAAACTAATCTAAGTCTTATTAATGAGCAACTTTAATAAGTTTGTTATGCAAGTTTATCATTTCCAGAACACATCCAGTGAGAGTGCGAAACGTGAGCTTGATAAAATAAATATTTATATATTCAAAAATTCATAGTTTATTTTAGACATACATTTTTAAATGAACATAGTCAGAAAATCATTCACCCGACTTCTTTCCTGCAGGTAGTTTTGGTTTTCCCTCACAACATACCATATTGTTGTTGAACAGCTAATTATGTGAAGCTACATTTGTGTGGTATAACTCGCCTTGTGTCTTCTCATGTCTAGTCCCTTCTACGGGGAGGACTTCTACTGCGAGATCCCACGTAGCTTCAGACACCTCTCCTTCTATATCTTCGACAGGGACGTCTTCAGGAGGGACTCTAGTATCGGTGAGCGAACAGCAGCTGCTAGCAGGCTGTGATTGTAGTGAATGTACAATTTTATTTTTTAGACATGTTGTTGACAGTGGGAAATTAATAAAATCAGCTACAAAAACAGCCATGTTTTTTTTTACTTAGCTGTCAGTCTGGAAAAGACAGCTTGTTCGTTATGGTGTGTTATGGTCGTTATGTGGCGTTCGTGTTCAGTGGGGATTTGCATTTAACAGTTTTTGAATGACACTCACTCAAACCAGCAGAGAATTTCAAGTACTTTTGCTTGCTAGTTTTTTGAACATCCTTGCTTGCTCTTGATCCTAACAGCAACTACCTGAACCTGGGCAGAGAGAGAGTGACATACATAAGTAAAAAACATTTGTTTCCTGTAAGCTGACTCTAGATCAACCTGTTTAATTCAAGTGGAGAAACCAAAATCAGAATTCCCACATCATTAGTGATATTGGGGTCAAACATTTACAACATTTGTCAGTTGCTGGAGCACTAAATTAATAGTTAATGATTTATATAAATAAATTCACCTTTTTGCAAACAATTAGATGGGAGAATTAGTGTTAATAGCATGTCTATGTACATAAAGCCACTAGAATCTTAGCATTGCCTCGAATCAGTATATGCTCATGTAAAACAGTCTGATCCGAGAGGTGTCTGACCTCATTCACAACAAAATGTGTGTCTTTTTGTGTGTGCTGGCAGATGTTTCTATCACTGTTATTGGGTGTGTCCATATTGTGTGTTTGTAGATGTGAGTGTGACCACCAACCACAAACTGAGAAATCTTTTTTCAGGGCGAGATTTATATTCACCATCGCAACCTTTGTTTTAATATTTACAGGGGCATATGCAAAAAAACAGTTATTTGGGTGTAACTTGTTAGTTTCAGCATGCAAATGACAGGGCCGTTTCTAGTTTAGTGACTCTGCACTTTGTGGGTGTTTGTTCACCAGGTGTCTACGTGCATAAAAAGAGGTTGGTGTGTGGATTTACTCTATGTGTGTGGGTGTAGGCTTTTTCAGAAGTGTAAAGTGAGCTATGGTTTTTGGTCATTTGTCTTCGTTGCGTATGTTGTGTGTAGGCAAAGTCGCAGTGAAAAAAGAGGACCTGCAGAAATATCACGGCAAAGACACCTGGTTCCAGCTTCAACCTGTCAGTGCTGACTCAGAGGTGCAGGTTGGTACAGAGAGAAAACTCACACATATCACACAGTTTAATAATAAAGCACTTTCTTTTCATCTTGTCCACCTCTTCCGTTTTTTTGTTTCCCATCTTCTCCACAGTACACTAATAGCTTGTATTAGAAACAGGACTTTATTTCTAATACCCCTTCTTCCTCAGGTTTCACACATGAAATAAATAGAAATGTATTTTTCTTTTTTGAGGTTTGTTTGAGGAGTAGCAATTTGCCCCTTTGTGGGTTTAATTTTCCACAGATTGTGGAATGTTTAGTTCAGGTAAGTTTTAACCTATAATGACCTGGCTAAGTAAGAAACACACACCAGGGACAACTTGAGGTTATTCAGGGCCAGGGTATCAGAAGAAAAGAGTTGAGTTTGGTTGACAGTAATTTAAACATTGTTAGTAAAATCAGAAACAACTTAGGTTGGCCATTATGCGTGTACCAGATTTTATGAGAATTGACATTATGCATCCCGAACAAAGACACAATATTGTTCAAACACACCCTTGCTCACACGCTGAGGGGGTTTTGATTCTGCAGCTGTATCTACTCTGGTCTGATCTTAGCAAACTTTAGGTAGGATTGTCACGCAGCAGATATTACTGGGTTCGTTTGCTGACCTTAATACACTAATTATACTGTACAATTACATTAAACAGTAGAATTTACTATCATCTCGTAATTATCACTTGTCGCCACAGTATGTACTAAGCTTTACCATTTTAGACTAAATAGTACAAATCTAATCTGGCACATTTCTCAAAGTTGTTGTTTCTTGTGTAGGCAGCTTAATATTAAGTGAGGCTAAACACAAATAAACACAGCATGTGTTCACATGAAACATATATCCTGCTTGGTCAAAGTCACCTGGATATTTGTGTATATATGGTCAAATCCATCTGGTAACCTCTGTCACAACTTAAACTTTTATTAAAATGACTGTAGTTTCTGCTGTCCACCACTGTCAGAGGTGCTAAAGGTTGGTAAAGGTCACTGGCTGTGGTCTTTCCTTTCTTTTCAGAATAATAACAGTCTTTTTACAATGGAGGTAAAAGTAGATAAACAAATTATTACCATTATTTTCGGTTGCACATAAAGACAGATCCGCCTGAAATTCTCACATTTAATCTTAAGTATTTCTTGTTCAAGGTTAACATTTGCATTTCTTTCTACTATTATTAGGTTTGATAATCATTAACGCTTTGTCTAAGGATAAGGACGTAATATTCATGTGTTATGTTTCCTAAACAGTCAAACAGTTGTACTTGGCAACATACACCTGTTACCAGTTCCTGGTAAATCCGAGGTCAAAGGAGCCCTACGTTTCACATTTCTGTTGTTACGGAAATAAGTTTACAGTAGCTTTGCTGCCATTTACATCTCAAATAACAGAGGACTGCGTTTGTTGTGTTGGTCACCAAGTAAAATGGACACATTTTCCGTGTGAGGTAGTTTGTTTGTCCAGCTAAAGGTGTGCACTGCAACAGACAGAGTGTGTGACAAGCAACATAGGTCCCCAGATGGAGACGATCCTGGGACACTGTGGTTGTGCAGCATGTGCATGAACCATTAGGTTGAATGTATAGGCTTCCATTGAGTGTTATGAAGATAATCTGAGTATAATAATTAATTTTGAACTACAGTGAAAAATGTGCTGACATGAATGCATTTTTTATAATCAGATGTGCAGTATGTTTTTCACATTTACTGTCCAATAGTTTCTACTATTCTCTATTCAGAAATCTCTCTCTCTCCCTCTCTCTCTCTCTCTCACTCACACACACACCGACACACACACACAGAGAACTAGAGACACAGTGAACAGTAACATCTGCAGACAGATGGGTGTGTGTAGCCCTGGAGCAGGGATCTTAAACAGAGTCACATTCATCCGAGGAGCCGGGGAAAGGAAGGATGTGTGAGAGAATGAGAGAAAAGGGAGAAAAGCGAGGGAGATGGATCAAATGAAGTAGGAAGATAGAGTGTCTCTCTTCTCTTTTCAATAGAGGACACATTGTTTGGCCTGTGCACACATGTGTAAGTGTGTGTGTTTGTTCCTTCTGCTTGAATCAGCCAGAGAGAGCAGCGCCTGTGAGTTTGCATACTGATGCTGTTAATTAATGGAGCTTTTCTAGACAGCTGCACCACTACACTGTCATTATGTCATTAATCCAATCACATCAGAGGGAAAATAACTTCGGCATGATGTTTACAACTATTTTCATACTGCCTTAGAAAGGACTTCCTTCGCTTTTGTGTCGGTCTTGAAGAATCCTTACAGAATGCTGCGGTTGAAAAATGGTCTCAGTAAACCTATTGAAGTTGATATCAGAGATGATATCATAAGTTAGCTCAGTTTTAAAGACACACAAAATAAATGTACTGACTCTGTGCTGAATCCTCCTCGTCACTGGGCACGTCTACAAAGTGTGTATCTGTGTTTGTGTGTTTTGCAGGGAAAAGTGCACCTGGAGCTGCGTCTGAGTGAGGTCATCACAGACAGCGGAGTCATCAACCATAAACTAGCCACACGGTGAGGCTGCACACATGCATGGTGTTATTTATACACAACTGTGCTACGAGCTCTGTTTTCATGATTTCCTTATCTGGCTTTTTTAAGGTTTTTATACCTTACACTTTTTATAATAGAGCATAGAGGAATAGAAAAGAGGTACTTAATACTTACTGTATCCTGTAGTCACAAAAGGAAACAAACATTTTTTTTACTGCTTAGCACAAATATTCATTTTTGTGGGGCAGCAGGAACTTTTCCATTAGTGTGTATTGCAGAATGTTGGTGTAGCTGGAGTGAGCGACGTCACTCTCACTGTCTGTCTGTCCTTCAACTTTTATAAACTCTGTTTCTTTTCGCCTGCTCTTCAGTCAACTTTCATCTTTCATGAACAAATTTTACATAGAAATGTGATAAATGTTGTGCTGTTTCCACAGATATGCTTCTTGTGATAACAATCAATTATTTATCTTTGTTATAAGAACATATTTATGAAGTGCAGGTGTTAATCTTTGGTTTTGGTCTGTAGTTAATGCTACTTCTACCCTGTTAATCTCTGGCTTTAACAGTACTTTTGTCAGTACTCCTACACACACAGACAGACAAAAGCAGAGCACCTGGTATCAGGAATGGGCTGGGATTTGATCCTGCAACCTTCTGCATACCAGTCTGACTTTTATCCCATTATCCCGTCCCACGCCTGAGGCAATTTTTTTTTATAAAAGTTATGATTTGCCAGTGTACAACATTGATACCAGGTTGTTTTCTGTGTATTGACTAACTGATTAATCCACTGCTCCGTTCAGATTGAGTACTGTTTCGTTACTGTCTGCCTGGGGAGATTGTGAAAGTGCTTGAAAGACCTATCAACAAATCTTTCCCTACAACACCGCAGCATAACACTGAGGTTGACCTGACATGCTGCAGTAAAGTCCGATGATGAGCTAGCGTGGCACTGCTCCCAGAGCACAATGTGCGTAAGGAGCTTAGAGCAGAGAGCAGGAGGTCATGTAGTCAGATTTCTCTAGAAAGACACGTGGATGAGGGCGATGAAGAGCGGGCTGCATCCATTCAGCTCTACAGATCAAACGCACTGATTAGGAGAAATCATCCACACATCTCACATCTCTCACATCCTCAGAGGAGATTTGTGATGGAAAAAGTGCAGCATGAAAAATAAGAATTTTGCATCTAATTGAAAACCATCACCTGTTCATTGGAGTTTGACAATGTTACCATAAGATATTCTGAAATACAAAGCGAAACTTATTCTAAGTGCCTTTACTTGAGTATTGTGCTTAAGTACAAGTTTGAGGAGCTTGTACTCAAAGTGATTTCATTTCTAGTTGCTGCTAGATTCAGAGTAAGTATTTTTTTACTATATCATGAAGAAGTGCAAACTAAACATAAACTACTACTATCTAACTACCCAAAGATGTAAAATTAGCACGGCCTTTGTCTATTTTATTCTGCACACAGCATTCACATTCTTGTCAAGTTTGTCTGATGCATACAAAGCCCCAATTCAAATCGATCATCAGCATCAGGTGTGAGATTCAGGTTTGTCATGCTAGTAGCAGCTGTTGTAGCCTCCAGCCGCTTGTGTCAAGCAGAGATAAAAGGTGGGCAAGACAGGTCTGTACGGTGCCCGTTTTCCTAGCCCAACACAACTTTATTTTCAAACTTCATCCCTTGAGGAACTTTTTCAGATCTTGTGTACATCTATTTGGAGTATGACTCTTCAACATATGTTGACAGACTTTCACGTGTAAAATCAATGAGGGTTCCTTACGTGTGCATGAAGCACAGATCTTTTACTTTTCATTAAATATTCTACAGTGTGGTTTTTTAACTGTTTTGCACCAATAGAAAGAAACCTGGTTAGTTACAATTTCACAAATCTGACAGGAAATGTCACAAAGAACATGTTATACTATTGGATAACACTTAATTTCCTCTCCTTACTTAATGTCTTAATATACTTTCTGTAATAGTGCACTCGACAATAACACTTGTAATCGCATCATTTTTTTTGGCAGGGGACTATGATGTAATTCTTCTTTTTCTTCATTTGAGTGAAATTAATTTTGACAGGTATGTGGGTGCAGAGGGGCCGTGGAAAAACCACACAAAGCTGATATGAGTAATGTCGACTAAAACAAGTCAGTCTGCTTCACCACCACTGTCTGGTATTGTCATGGTTCAAAGCAGTTGTTGTGCATTTGGCCCAAAACTTGTGATGAGAGGAAGAGAGGGGGGGAGGGGGGATAGTAGGCCAAGCAAGGGTTATATAAACAAGCTTACTGGACAGGAAGCGCTCCGGCATTAGTGATGCTTAACCCAACCCACTGCTTATTCCTAACTAGGAACCGGTGTGTGTGTGTGTGTGTGTGTGTCAGCAGAATGATGCAAGCCGTCTCATGTATGTCAGTTCAGTTGTGCTGTTATTTGCTGCGTAATTTATTGTGCAGTGTGACTGGTGATGCATCACGTTGAAACACAGGATGTGATTCGTCCAGCTGGGCGTCCTGTTTGGGTGTTAATCCCCTTACAGCATGATGTCACTGGCAGTGGGAAAGATGTGACACAGGAAATGGATAGATGGTTTTTGTATTTTCTATTTAGTTATATAAGGCAAAACAAAATGTTGAACTTTTTTTAATCTAGTCTTTTGGTCCTTTGGAGGAGTCCTATATTTGAGGATCAAATCCTGCCTCAGCTTTGTTTTCTGTATCTCTCTGCTCGTGGTAGAGTCAGTCATCTGGCTGTTTCTTCTCAAGTCATCTTTGTGCTGTATCCGTAGTCGCTGGATCATGCAGAATTTAAAATTGGCACAGCTCTTTGCCAATAGCTCAAGCGGAATTACTTTCATCCATGATGTTCGATCTGTCCCTCTTTGCGTGCCTTTCTTATACACTGTACACACTATACACATCTAACATTGACTCAAGAGTCTGTTTTCACAGGCTGAGAAATTTCTCACAGACTCTTAGATTTTACTTGCAAGGACTCTCAGCTCGGGCGTCAGTTTCAGTGTGAACGTAAGTTTTGTCTGTACGAAGGGGGCGGTTGATTGATTTGCTTCATATGGTGCTCTCAACATTACACCTCAGTGGCAATGATGTACCTCATTAGCAGAGTATGTGAAAATCCGCTGTAAGTGAGCTTTTTATCTCAACCACATCTCTTGATTTTTGTTTGTTAGAACTTCTTGTCAGCTCAGGCATCAAACTTTGCATTTTTAAACCCAATCAGTTAACGTATAGTCTGAGATGTGGTTGAAATGTAGATATAAGTGTCACACTACTAACTGACATATGTTCCATGGCTCATTGGGTTTTGTAGTAAAATGTATGCCTGTATACAGAAAAAACTGACGATTTATCCAAAGGGTCAAGAAAGGTCACGCGTATGTGCAAAGCTTCAACATGTGTACAGGGGATTTAACCACTTTTCACACCTGTCATATGATTAAGTATTACTATAGGGCTTATTTGAGCTTTAAACATCCTCAGAGAGCATAGATTATTTGTGCAGCCCCTGACATTTAACATTGGATCTAGTCTGTTTTGTGTGCTTCTAAGCTGCCTCTGCTAAATACAGTACAGCAAAGGTATATTAGCGATGCTAGCATATTAAAGATATTGTAAAAAAAAAAAAACTTGCGAAAGATTTTGTCTATAGTAGGTTTTAAAAGTGTTTCTTCAGCACTTTACAGTCATTTTCAGGGGTTAAAGTGAGGCAGTTGAGCCCTGAGTGAGGTCACATGTTGCTAATGGTGCATTAAAATTAGCATCAAGTTAATGTGTGACGAGTAGGTGTATGTGTCTTTTTTAATGATGCCTGGTTTGTGTTTCTACAGGGTGTTGGAGTGCCAAGGTCTTCCTATCGTCAACGGCCAATGTGATCCCTATGCTGCTGTCTCCTTACTGGGACCTTCAAGGTCACATCCCTCACACAAGTGGACATGATTTCCCAAGTCAACACACACTTAGTGATGTTAATAATGTTGAACTTTGAATAAATGTATAATTTGAACTCTCTCTCTCTGCCTTTTTGCCTTCACAGGTCAGACGCCAAGAAGACAAAGGTGAAGAGAAAAACCAACAATCCACAGTTTGAGGAGGTTTTCTATTTTGAGGTAAAGTCTTCCTCTGTGTTGTAAATATGATGAGTCAAAGATGGAGAATTAATGAGTGCATATATATTCTTCTGTCTTCCCCACTTTGGGCACTAACTCATGTTAAAAAAGTTAATTTAGTGTCTTTTTTAAAAACACATTTCAATGTCACAATTTATTTGATTAGTTAATGTTTATATTCTACGACACACATAGAGACTTGAAATTCTCTCTCAGTCCATTACACAATTTTTGCCATTTGTAAATCAAAAGTTCAGAATAAATTGTAAAATGACCAAAAACGTATTTTTTTAGAGACACATAAAATTCCTTTCCCAGTGCCCCTGTTAACCCTTGCTCACCAGCAGCTCCGCTGTGACATTTTTGTTTCACTCCTCCCTCTGCCCTCCAGAAGACAGCAGCACAAGAGTGTGATGGATTCAGACAAACCACCAAACAATCGGACCCATTGATTTCTATCAGAGAAGACGGTCTCATATATTTCCAACTAGCACATGAACAGGACCCTGCTATGCAGCCTGCAGTGCTTTCTGAGATCCACACGCAAACACAGGACATCTATCATGGTTCTGTTAGGTCATCATCATCACCATCATCATCAATTTTCTTGTCCTGTTGCTCCAAACAAAGACAAGTTATTTAGCAGTTTAACGAAACCGTTTCCCAAAAATAGGTCAATTAAGGCTTTACGTTAAAGTTATTTTCATCATCAATCTGCTAGTTTCTTTCTCAAAAAAGTTTTCTTGGAAAACAATCAAAAAATGTCTACTTAAACTAACCAAGGACTTCTCTGTCACATTCTTTCAGAAATATGACATATTAGATTTGCCATCATAGCTAACAATCAAAAAAACTTAAATCAAAGACTGAATCTGAATTGAATTAAAATAGAACTGAATTAAAATAGATTTAAAACAACCAGCTGTTTCACTTCTGTTCTCTGCTTGGTTTGTAAATAGTTCTGAGACCGACCAGGAGGAAATGTCTGCTCTAAATGTTTTATAGTAACCATTTACTCTCTGTTACTACTCTGTTTGTAGGTGACGCGGCCTTTAAGTTACACAAAGCGTCATTTTGATGTTGAAGAAGAGGATGTTGACAAACTGGCACTGAGGTGAGCCAGTAGCTGTCTTAACTGTGTCTGTTATCAGCTCTAAAACGTTTCCCGTCTTGTAACCTGTGTCTGTTTTCAGGGTGGATCTGTGGAACGCCAGCAACCTAAAGTTTGGGGATGAGTTCTTGGGAGGTGTGCGCGTTCCTCTCCGGGTCCTCGGTCAGGCTGGGGTTCACGACGCATGGTGAGAGGAGTGTCTCTGTTCTGTGTTTAAATACATTGACCTATTTTGTGTACTATTGTGTATTTATCTACTACATTTATCTTGTTTGTTCGTATATAAAAAGTTTTCAGTAACTCTAGTAACTTTAGTAACAATTTACAGAACCCAAAATGGAATTGCTTGTGCTTTCTTCTTGCTTTGGTTACAAGCGTCTGCCAAGTAAAAACGTACATTAGCCGTGTAAATACATCACATTGTCGAAGACTAAAACAGTGGTTTCCACACTTTTTTGAGAAACGTCATCATTTGCCTACAAAGCTCTAGTTTCAATGAGTCTAAAGTGACACCTGTCAGACACCTGTCATCTCTGAAAACTTCAGGTACTTTCTCCTCCCGCGGGAGAACGGAGGCAAGTCGGTAAAAGTAGACGAGCTCGGCTCGCTACGATTGAATATCGTTTACACTGAGGACCACGTCTTCCCCTCCGAACACTACACCCCCCTCAGGGATCTACTGCTACACTCCGCTAATGTAGAGGTGCAGTATTTCTAAACGAATGTGACAGCTTTTCACATGATGCAGCGTCTTGTGCTGTTAACTATCACTTCACCGCTTGACCCCTGCGTGTTCTACTCCTCATCCTCTCTTTCAGCAGCCTGTGTCAGCGTCCGCTGCTCACATTCTGGGGGAGGTGTGTCGAGAGAAGCAGGAAGCCGCCATCCCCCTTGTGCGTCTATTTCTTCACTATGGCAAGATCGTGCCTTTTATCAGCGCCATTGCTCACGCTGAAGTAAACCGCACACAGTGAGTATCCCATTGCATCTTCAGCCATAATAACAGCTCAGCAACTAATACTTGTCAAGGATTATTTTACACTTGTATTTTAGTCCAGCTGTTTCACAACTTGCTGACTTATTCATAATTGTTTTATCTCAGGGGAGAAAGATACTGTAGATATTTCAAGTCTCAAATGTATATTTAGGAAATGCCCATTTGTTTTGGCAGATACTGTATAAGATGTAACTTTATGATTAATAGCAGTATGCGTGTATTTCTTCAACATGCATCAGGTGAATGTTATACGATTTAAAATAACTTTTAGACACTATTAATAAAGTGATTGTAAACATGGGCTCTCAAAGCATTTTGGTCTGACTGTGATAATTTACTTTGGATAGATGTCACGTTGTTTGTGTTTCGTGTTTCATTTAGAGCAGTTTCGATTTGTATTCCAAACCACACTCTGCCTCCTTTTGTAGGGATCCTAACACCATCTTCCGGGGAAACTCGCTGACTTCTAAGTGCATTGATGAGACAATGAAGCTGGCAGGAATGCACTATCTGCAAGTCACCCTAAAGCCAATCATCGATGAGGTACAAGATGACACTGCAATATATATGTTTTAAGATTTTATTTCTTGGTTTACTTTGTTTTATGATGTCTACAAATGAACATTTCTAAATCCTCGCAGATCTGCACGGAACACAAGCCCTGTGAAATCGACCCGGTCAAACTGAAAGAGTCAGAGAACCTGGAGACAAACAGGGTAAGAAGATGAGTGTGTGTGCGTGTGGTCGCCGTGTTATGTTATCTGACACCTCTGCTCCATCTCCATGTTCCTCTTCAGGAAAATCTTCGACAGTACGTCGACCGCATCTTCAACGTCATCACCGCCTCTGGCGTCCGCTGTCCCACCGTCATGTGTGATATCTTCTTCTCTCTGAGAGAGTCTGCTGCCACCCGTTTTGAAGGTAACTCACCTCCCACGTGACTTAGAAGACATAGCAGAAAAAAAATAGACTGTGGAACAGGAAATAGGCAATAAAGAGGAAGATGTTCTAGATTTCCAAGGACAGATTGTTCAGAGAAGATTACAGACACAAAGGGTTTTTGTCTGCTCTGCTACTTGTGTCAAACCTGAAACCACTTAAACCTCCTACACACTTATTATAGTTATGTGGATACATGTTCACTCAGCGCTGTATACTGTGCTGCCCCCTGTTGGTCATCATCAGGTATGACAGTCGCAGGAGGAACAAACTGTCAGTTTTATTTCACGTGGGACGTTACAGTACACGGTTGTTTTTCAAAACACATCATTTGCCTACATCCTTTCCAAAACCACACTGAACACTGCTACGTGTCCACAGTCATTCTGAGTTTATCTCTCATGTTTTAGGTGTTTTATCTAATAAGAGGTGATTACTAGATTCACAGAACAACAAATTCTCTTTCCTTCATCCCCGTGACTGTATATATTATGTAAAGTCATATGATTTAAGTTGGTTTTTGTTTTTTGTCCTTTAGTTGACCAAGACGTCAGATATACAGCAGTGAGTAGTTTCATCTTCCTACGTTTCTTCGCTCCAGCCATCCTCTCCCCCAACTTGTTCCATCTACGGCCGCACCATCCAGTGAGTGCTTTTTGACATTAGAAACGTTTTTTTGTCATTTCTGTTTAAAAAAGTTTAAAGCTCAATCTTGATTCTGTATCTTTGTATTGTTTTTACGGCCTAACCAAGTCTTGATTATATTACTATGAAAGCAGCATTTCTGATTAGATCAAGTGGAATTTATTTAATTTAAATTCATGCTCTTCTTGTGTACCAAGGATCCCGCCACCTCACGAACCCTCACCCTCATCTCAAAGACGATTCAGACCCTGGGAAGCCTCGCCAAGTCTAAATCTGTGAGTTGTCATTCCTGTTGAACGACCAAAATATGACTGTATTAAAGTTTAGGAACAGCTTGGTGATGTATGGGTAAACTCCTTCCTTTTCTTTCCTTTCAAGGCCAATTTCAAAGAGTCTTACATGGCTGCATTTTACGACTACTTCAATGAACAGAAATATGCAGACGCTGTGAAGAATGTGAGTGTTTGGCTTCCTTCCTTTCTTAGTCTGTAGTCACGCCATTATATATTCTTTTTCTCTGTGTGCTTCAGATTTATAAAGCTAAACTCACATGATTTTTTTCACAAATGGCAACTATTTAAGGGTTTGGCTGTTGTGTGAAAGTGAACGGAAGCCACCGGCAAAAACCAATATTTATGTTGATGTTAGACATCCTTTCATTTTCTGCACAGTTCCTGGACCTGATCTCTACATCTGGAAAATGGGATCAGAGGAGTATTGAAACACCAATCATGCTAAAAGAAGGGTAAGCTGTCATGTATTTTTAAACTAGATAGAAACCATTTTTTAGAAGGATGCCTGGAAAGGACTTAATACATCTTCTGAAGAGTCCTACACTGTGTGCTATTAGATTAAGTTATGTCAGAAGGAAGCTGGTTAGCTTCTGTTGCATTCACATAATTTAGTTTTTTGTCATGCTTTTTAACAAAAGGGAAAAAAAACCTCATCATTCTTTAATCTTTAATCAATTAAAGTTACATATCAGGTGTTTATCAGTTTTTAACTAGAACCACAGAAATTCACTATTTTGCCTTAATACAGTTAAATCACCTCATTTCATAGTAACACACTGATACAAAAATGTAAAAGTTTGTATTGCAAAGTGGTTTATTTAGATTATTCCTGTGGTTTGTAGAAAGTTAGCATTAAAGCTAATCATTTTAAAGTAACAGTCTTAATTCAGAATAAGTTAGTAGTTATATACACATTAACAATGTATAATGTGATAATTATTGAGCTTTATAGTTGCTCATAGATGGATTCTGTTAACTTTGGACATAGACAGTCTTTTTGCATGTATAGTCTATTTCTAGTTATTATGCTAAACTATCCTGTAATTTAACAGATGTGACAGTGGTATTGCTCTTTTCATCAAACTCTCAGTCTGAAAGTGTATTTTCTAAATTGTCACACTAGTTTTTTGTGTGTGACCCCCTCATCTCGTTCTAGTTCATTTCCAAAGTGAACAATTACAGCAAATATACAACCGAAACTGTAAACTGAGCCCTTTCTAGCAACACACACGCCTGTTTTGAGCATATTTCTGATGAGGCTGTAAAGTGGGGGAAAGTTTCCAGTTGACAGTAGTTCTGCCAGCGCCTCTCTTATCTGCATCCCCACCCTCTTTTGTTTCTGCTACCGGGCGTAGGAGTGTAAAACTCACTATAAAGAGGGTTGATGGGAAGGGGTCAAAAGGCACAAAGGGCAGGTAAGAGCTTCATTATACAAAGGCTTCGTAACCCCCCCTGTGTGTGCACCGTACCCTCCCAAAACAAGCTGGTTATTTTCTCTCCCACCAACATCATGCACTACTGTAGATGCTGCTGCATTTTACTTTATATCTGGTCCTTCTACTGTATGAACAGTCTGTGAAGCAGGGATTTTGATATTTCTGCTATTACTTGGCAGTCGTCTGTTGTGTACAGTGACTGTAATGGTATAAAGTAAAGTGTGACGCGTGCTCCTGCTTATCCAGGTAGTCACTAGTGCTCATAGCCCTTGTTTATCCTTACTATGCTGAACATGCTTGGTGTGACAGTGACAGCAGCGGTCGGTCAAATGTACAAACATTTCTGGGATCTCATATCTTGCCGCATCCCGACCGGTTACCTCGACGCAGACTGTGGCCACATCACTATCATACACATCACCATTTCCTGCACAGCTCCGGGCAGATGTGAAAACAGCATGTAGTGTGAATACTCCTTGCGTGGGAAAGTAGTAACGTTGGTGTTTATTACCTATTGCTTTGTATTTCATGAACCCTGTCACCCTTAAATTCTTCAACAAATATATGCCTGTGTTTAATGTCCATTATTGGACTGTACCGGTGGTTTTACATGTTTTTACAACATATAGCCATGTTATACTTAGACTGGAATTTTGACAACACTGGTTTCATTGGTTTCGCTGCAGTCCGGAAGTCAGTGAGATAACTAATGCATCATAGTATCCTTCATGCGTTTACTTATTTACTTAACTTTATTAAACGTAATTCGAGCACTTTTGGATGTTGCACTTAAAAGACCGTGTAAAATATTGTTAGCGACGCGGTGATGTGGTAGTTATCACCGTTCCCGCACAGCTATAAGGGTTCAAATGGACGATGGATGGACGATTGTTATTTTTTTCAGTATAAACTAAAAGTTCACAACCTCAAGTTTCACATTTCTGTACATTTACTAGCTGAAGAAGTGAATAAAATAAACGTTCAAAATATGAAAAAACACTGGTACATTAAAGCCACTAAACAAGTTAACTTACATCTCATAGACTCTTGACCTATGAATGCTGTACTGAAGTTTTTTACTTGGAAAACTGCGATGAATTAAAGTAACTGCATGGAAATGTAGAGTACTGACTGCCCAGAGTTAAACTGTGATTATAGGCAGTTTAATGTAAAGTAACTTACACCACACTGCACTCTTATAGCACTGCTCCAGAGATCTAAAAATATCAAACATTTTCTGTGCAACATAAACGCATCGTTCTGCTTTTTCAATTGTCCTTCTCTCATTTTGTTCAGATTCATGATAAAGAGGGCACAAGGGAGAAACCGTTTTGGAATGAAGAATTTCAAGAAGCGATGGTTTCGCCTCACCAACCACGAGTTTACTTACCACAAAACAAAAGGTAACATCCAGTTATGTTTATGTAGATCTTATGCGTTTATCTCATTGTGTGTTTGTGTAATAATCAGCAAGAGGGTGAAGAAGAGGGAGACACTGCTGAATGTGCACAAAACTCCTGAGCAGCCAATCTGTTTTTGCTGCAACCTGCAAAAACAGATTTTTAAGTATAAAACATGTTCAAGAGGTGAAACATTAGTTAATGTTACCTGTGCTTTTTTTCCAATAGCATGTGCACAAAGGAAAGAGATGAGCTGCATCTGTAAAAACTTAAAATAAGTTGCGTTGATAATTGTAGAAAACTGCAGAAAGATCTTAGGAAAAATTAAGTGGTAAATCTGTGGAGCATTACTTTGTGCAAAGATTAATTGTCAGTGCGGTTCTAAGGTTCAAGGTGTATCATTACACTATAACAAACTATATGTAATAAAAATGTACAATTAATATGGAAAATGTAACAGGAATTCTGTAAGGAATCGAATGGAACCATGTCACGATTTTTTTTGTATTTTTTACAGTATATCTGTGAAGTTTTTTTTTTTTTCTTCTAACCTTTTTAACATGTAAGTGTCTTCTCGTGTTGCCTCCAGGTGAGGGAGCTCTGTGCAGCATTCCTATAGAAAACATCCTGGCTGTAGAGAGACTGGAGGAAGAGTCTTTCAAAATGAAAAATGTAAGCACAGCAACCATCATGAAATCTCTGCGGCTTGTATCAAGACTCTTCCCTGACTGTCCGTCCTTTTCCCCTCCTCCAGATGTTCCAGGTCATTCAGCCAGAGCGGGCACTCTACATCCAGGCCAACAACTGTGTTGAGGCGCGCGACTGGATCGACATCCTGACCAAAGTCAGTCAGTGCAACCGCAAACGCCTAAGTACCTACCACCCTTCAGCCTACCTCAATGGCCACTGGCTCTGCTGCAAGCTCTCAGCAGACACAGCCTCTGGGTGTACGCCCTGCACTGGGTATGTCAGCTTACTAAAATCTATTGAACATTGTGTTTCTGTGCTTTCTTTTCGCTCACACTTTCATTTTTATGTATGCCTCTTTTCCAGCGGCCTCCCAGCCAATATTCAGCTGGATGTAGACGGGGACAGAGAGACTGAACGGATTTATTCCCTGTTCAGCACATACATGACAAAATTGATCAAGATGCAAGGTCAGACACTGTTAAGAGAGTTTTTACCTGTTGGCCTGGTTTCTGTGTTCCTGTTGTTACACTGTTGTCTGTGTTCCCCGACAGAGGCCTGTGGTAGTAAGTCCGTGTACGATGGGCCTGAACAGGAGGAATACTCCAGCTTCGTCATTGACGACCCCCAGGAGACCTACAAAACCCTGAAGCAGATTGTTTCTGCTGTGCAGACCTTGGAACAGCAGCACACCAAGTACAAACGGGACAAGTTCAAGAAGACGAAGATCGGCAGCCAGTATGTGTTTTTTTTTCTCATATGTCAGTTTATATTTTGTTAAGAACTATAGTGATTGTTTGCATAATGCAGTGAAGTTAAGTTACAAATGGTCAAAGTCGTGTTCACTACTGAGCAGCATACATTTTGCGCCAGCAGGGTGTGCAGCTGCACAGCTCACACTTCAGCGGCACTGAAAGATAGATTCATTGCAAACTAGGATAGAAAGTGCATTAGTACAGAACACAAGCAAAAGCAAATGCTCTTCTAACAAAACATGTCCTTCAGCATAGCTTAATACATATACATACATCTACATATTTATAAGTAGATATTTTCTATATTTATTTATGTTCTGTTCTTTGGAAGACAAACACCATCTTTCTCTTTGTTTCATCAGGGAGCACCCGATAGGAGACAAGAGTTTTCAGTGCTACATCCGCCAGCAGTCTGAGAGCTCCACCTACTCTATCTAGCCATGGCCCTGTGTACTGTTTCTACGATGCCCAGAACCAGCATGCTTTTTTACTCCTAAAAAAAACAGGATCTGTTTAGTTTTGAGTTTTAAACCTTTAGTCTTCCTTAAAACAAGACACAAAAAGTCAAGTTAGGTGAGATTCCAAAGATGCGTCTCCACGTTTGAAGACAAGATGCTGGTTTGAAACCTATTACCTGATTTGTTTTAAGAAAAAAGGTTTTGAGGCTCAGAATCTGAATTAATTGAGTAGATGGACTTTTTTTTATTGTATCTCAAGATGCGTCACTCCAGACTTCGGATCAACAAAGGAAAAGAAAAAAAAGCAGGAGAAAATGATGGATGTGATGAAGAAGATAATCATAGCAAACATCTGTTTGGGTCTCCTTTCTGTGATGTGATAAGAGAACAAACATTTTCACTGGACAGTTTTGACAGTGACCAACACGCACTTTAATCGTCTCCAAATCGTTGGATGAACAAGCCTCACAGCACACTTTCAAAAAAGTTATTTCTGTTTCGTATGTATTTGGTTATTTTATTGCTTGTTAAAATGTTCCATTGTATTTCACTTCTGACAGGCCAAACTCAAGAAAGAAAGATGGTCTGTTATCCCCCCCCCCTTTTGCGTGATGTTGTGGGTCCTCGTGTACTTTTTTTGGCCCGAACCTCCTCAGGAAGGCTGTGAGGGTCGTGGGAACTCGAGAAGGGATTACTGGGACCAAGCACAGCCAAGAGTAGTCATGCTATGCTGTGATGTTCGCTATCAAAACTCACCTCATTTTTAATCTTTATCATCAATCTTCTAGCAGATGTATAGGTTCACGTTTTCTGTTGAGTATCGTGCCCCTGTGTAACCAGTACCCGGGTTCAAGAAATAGCTACGATTAGTTTTTACCACTTACACTGAGTCACAAACCCATGAATGTCTTTTTAATATCTTTGCATGCTGTTTGAAGGTATGTTAAATGGTTGCTTAGAATGGCTGAGAACTGGTTTGTGTTGATATTATGGCTGAATTAAACCATTGGGTGTTGAGGCTAAACCTGAACAACTGCCTACAATTCTGTACTATTTACACTATTAACATCATCAATGTTGGTTGGCAGAATTGGGAGTAAAATATACAGTGTGAATACTTAGAAATAACTTTCAAAAAGTCTTCATCCTTCATCCTTGGATTTTTGGTTTACATGCACACACAGAATAATGTCACTGCTGCAGGTACTGTGTATATGCATTGAGAACTGCGTATTCTGTTGCTTGTAAGAGGTGGAGTGACACTAACTCATCCAGGCTAAGACCACTGCTCAGCATACCCTCACACTGCATGCCAACATATTGGAATAAGGGCACATGGTCATGAGATCCGCACCTCAGAATCTGTTGAAGGTACAAGATTTATTGTTGTTAACCAGTTGTGTTGTGTTTTTTTCCCAATGAGAAACATCCTCACTGGCATTCATATTCATTAGCACCCTCTCCAGACCAGTGCATGTCAAGTATAATTGTAGTCACTGCGATTGAAGCTTCTGCAGTCACTTGTATATAATCAGGTGACTACAAACCACAGCTAAATTTTGTGGTTTCCAAACTATAGACCTGGTTATGTAGCCTCACAGCTGTTCCTGTGATCACATGATCCCAAACAGTGCCAGTCATGCTTTTTCTAAAATTCACTTTTTGAAAAACAAAGAAAAAATATCAGTTGAAAAATGTTTTTTACATATATGAATATATATATATCAGCTGTTTTAAAAACAGACGCGCTATTATTCTGAGGACATCTTTTTCTTTGTCAGATATGTTGATCCACAAACTGTAAGAAAGGTCCTCAACATTTTGACTGTGTTTTCTATTTTCGTCTTGTCTTACAGAAATCTTGCTGTGTATCTGAACTGAATGACTGAGGTGTGTGTTTTTTGTGTGTGCGTGTGTGTGTGGCGGTTTTTATTGCCAACGGAATTACCCCGTGTTACAGGTCAGGAAAGGCAGACTCCCTCTTGGTAAAAATGAACCACTGCCTGTAATTTCACTGAATACTGGAGTGTGACTGTGGAAACAATCTGGCCTGATATGTCCTCTTGTATAGACCTACTTTCCCTTTTCAAGAATTTTTTGCCAACATATATTCTCCCCAAACATTTTGTATGTGTAATGTAACAGCACTGATGAAGCATTAAGAAAGCAGCGTGGCTTTAACCTCTGACCTTTGGTGAGTGTTTCCACCAGTTACTAACTTAACTCAGGTTTATGAAACTCAGCACTGCATGTGGGATTTAGACTAAAACCACCAAACAGTTCCGTCTGTCACCCCTAATTTGGCGATCATATGTGTGTGTTCCCAGAAACATCAGCTGAGCTGGTGGGGTAAGGACATTTACAGTAATGGCAACTCTTCCCAAAGCCCACAAAGGAATGACTTATGCAATAATAATAATGTTTCAGCATGCAATAATATTATTAACACCCCTCGTTGAACCACTTCAGATTATCACAAATTAACAATGCACATCTGCTGACCCTTTGCAGTAAAATGCCTCTTCATATAAACATATTTTAAAGGGAGAACAGTGTATTTTGTACAAATATTTCAAAAGTATTAAAATAAGCCTGTTATATGTGTACATAAAACAGTTGAATGAATGGTGAAAATGTGATGTGTTTTTCTCCCTGAGTAACTAAATGAAACATATATTAATGCAAATTTGGTGTCTGTGTGATTTGTTAAGCTACACTGTACAGACTCAATGTGCTCCGGTCAATGAGGTGTATTTTTGACCAGGTCCAGCAGAAACATTCATACTCTGATTCAAGTCTGACTACGCCACACACTGGACACCGCGTACAAGAAAAGCACAAGTAACATTATCAAAGAAAGTGATTACTTAGACTCTTAAATAAGGAAAAAATCTAGTTCATCTTTTTGTAACTTCTAGACTGGACTACTGTAACTTACTCAAAAGCCTCCAGTTAATTCTGCAATGATAATGCTGCAGCCAGAGTTCTGACTGGACTTAACAAGAGAGATCATATACACTCCTACATTAGCTTCTCTCCATTATCTAGAATAGAGTTTAAAATATTTCTCCTCACGTATAAGGCACTAAATAATCAGGCCCCAACATATCTTAAAGATCTGATAGAACCTTATTATCCCAGCAGAGCACTTCTCTCTCAGAGTGCTGGTCTACTTGTGGTTCCAAACATAGAATGGGAGGCAGAGCCTTTAGTTATCAAGCTCCTTTCCTGTGGAACCAGCTTCCTCTTCAGGTTCAGAAAGCAAGGTTCTTTACCTTTAAGACTAGGCTAAAGATCTCCCTTTGTGATAAAGCTTATAGTTAAAGCTCATATGCCAATACCCTCATTAAATGTGTCCTCTCTTTCTCTTTGTCCCCTTCTCTTGGGACCTCTCTGCAGGAACCTGCTGCTCTGAGCTGTATAATATTCAGTGTGTTCTACCAACCTGCCCAGTGTTTCATCTGCTGCTTCTTGTTGTTGCCTTGATTTGCCTGCTGTTCTTTTCTCTCTCCTCTGTCCACTAACACCAACCGGTCGAGATGACTGCCCACCCTGAGCCTGGTTCTGCTGGAGGTTTCTTCCGCTAAAGGAAGTTTTTACTCTCCACTGTCGCCTCAGTGCTTGCTCGTGTGGGACTGTTGGGTTTTCTACATTCTTATGTATTTACGTATTTTGTGTAAAATCCTAAACCTTACAGTCTAAGGGGCCTTGAGATGGCTCCTGTTGTAAATTGGCGCTATACAAGTAAAACTGAACTGAATTAAAAGGAGATTTAATTCACGTTATGATGTCAACCTGTGCTTTTCCTTCCACAAAGTGTAAAATATCAATCAATAATAATAGTAATAGGTTTACAGTCAATAAGTTAAACAGTCCCTCCTAAAGAATTTCCTTGTGTGATATTTCCTTATGTCTATGCTTCCATTTTGCATTTCTTTGTGCCATTTATGCCACTCCAAAATTTCAATTTTGCTAAGCTGCTTTCTTTTCTTTCCTTTTTTTTTACGTCAAAGCCAAACAATGAAAAGCTAGTGAATGTGTAGCATACTATACAGATCAACATATTTTACATATGACTCAAACATCAGCAGGCTGTTGGACTTTGCTCCCAAGGAAAAAAAACAAAAATAGGATTTTTATGTACATAAGTAGTAAGACAAATGTTTTAGGGCTGCAACCAATCAACATTTTCATTATCGAGTAACCTGCAGATTCTGAAAGATTAAAAAACAGATAATTCCGTTTAAAGTACATGATAAGGAACAAACCACCAACAAGCTGAAACCTGATGTGTAAAAGTCTTTATTTAATTGCACATGAAATGAGAAACAATTTTAATTTTGTTAATACAGCATGTCTTCAATTCACAGAGGTCAGTTAAAAGTTGTCTTTCTCCTGACTTATTATCAGGCCGTAGTCCAGATTTTCCTCGAATGTTTGCTCACATCTGACTCGTTGTGAACTCAGAGAACCACAACATGCTGAAAGATTTCAGGATTTTAATAAAACTCCATGAGCGCGTCTGGAGAACATTTCTAAAAATCCTTTGTGTTCGGGGCCTCCTGTCGCGTATTGTATTTCATAAACCAATTTCCTGCATGAGCAGCAGCAGTAACGTGCATGCGTGTAACGAACAATGTGAGTGCGCGTGACCGCGCTCGCAGCGCTCCCTAGCTGCCTCTCCTCGCGCCCCTGTGTGCGCGCGCGCGCGTCTCTCCGCTGGCAGCCTCCTCCGCCCCCCCTCTCTCCCTACGAAAACACTTTCGGGAAGAATAAAGTTTTTTCTTCCTCACACGGACCTGTGCTTGGCCAGCCTTTCCCCCCAGAGCCAAAGTGTGGCCTAGCAGGAAGAACAGCTCGACTATGTGGAGAAAGAAACGGGTCGCTGGGGAGGCGCTGGCTTGTCTCGTATTTCTTGTGACGCTCGTCGATGCTTATGGATGTAAGTAGTTTGGTTTTGTGGTTTATCTACACTTTACCTCCACGCAGCAGTGTAATTCGTGGAGTGTGGACTGAGACGTTTGTTTATTCTCGGCGCAGCAGTGTTGAAACGAGCTGATTTTTCTCAGCCTGGATGAAGAAAGTTTGTCATACTAAACGGGGGAAACAGAGCGTGTGTAGGGGTCATGACTCCTCTCTGTCCCATGAAACAATGCTTGGACAACATGAGGAGCTTGTTTAAAAAAAACAACTTTTTCTGGGAAATAACTGTTTCGCAATGACATTATTTTCAGGCCAATTAGGTTGTCCACTTGATCCATGTAGGCCAGCAACGCCAGACATCTGTCATGAGCAAACTAGACTTAAATTCCTGCAGGGATCAGTCATGTGTTGTTATAATGTAGCCTGAATTAAGAGCATCATACTGCAAACTCTGACAATGTGGACATGTTATATTTAAATGAGTGTGCTTACATGTCTGCCGCAGTTCTGAGCCAAAGGAGAGCAACCCAGTTCCTGAGCAGGCACAGGAGGGCCAACTCTCTGTTTGAGGAGAGCAAGAAGGGCAACCTGGAGAGGGAGTGCATCGAGGAGCTGTGCAACAAGGAGGAGGCCAGGGAGATCTTTGAGAATCAGCCGGAAACGGTAAGAGCAGTGACCCCCGGCTGATGTCCCTGGTTTGTTTGGTTTGCACCTAGAGGGGGAAAGTCGTCTGGCTCTAAACCCCGGAGCTGCTGATCACATGCCAGATTAAAAAGAAATGAGTGAAGAGAAAAGAAACGGTAGTTTTATGTAAATACGAATCAAGCAGAGAGAGATATCCAGAGCATAAATAGTCCCAAGAAAAGCCAGTTGATTTCCTGGAACTCAAGCTCACATCTTCCTGTATACAGTCAACTCTGAAAGTATTGAAACGATGAAGCAAATCCATTTGTCTTGCTGTACGCTGAAGAGATTTTGATTTAAGATGTTAAACAGAAGGTAGCACCTTTGTATCAGAACAAAAGTATTGTGCGTGTGACTGATTCTTATTACTCAGGGGTGCTGTGACATACATTTTCAAATATCGACGACTAGCATTGAGTTGTAACTCAACATGAAAATCTGAGAGCTGTCTATGGGAGAGCATCAAGTCATTTTTAATCTGAGAAAAGAAGGAAAAATAATCTGAGGTACCGTGAAACATGAAGAAAGGTGTATGGAGGAACATAATAGGTCAGATAACAAAACAGCTGATGACAGAAGCATGTGAGCTGCAAAGAAAACACCCCCAAAACAACATATTCACAAAGCTAATTGAGCGATTCACCATTCAATCAAAACTTCATGAGCAATTATACAGAGACCATACCACAAGAGGCAAAACCCCTCATCAGCAGAAAGAATCAGAAAGCCGGGTTGAAATGTGCCAAAGCATACAGGGATGAGCCAGAGAAGATGTGGTAAAGGTACGGTCATGACTTTGGCTTACAAAAGCTGCTTCTGAAAAAGACTCACTAATCCCTATTTATGCCGAAATGTATGAGTTTGTGTCCAAACTAGGGGAGGAGCTTCATCATTCAGCAAGACAAATCTCCAAAATGAGTGAAAAAGTGCTGTGTTTTAGCCTGGACACTCAACATTAACTGGATATGCATTTTACCTCGAGGCATTAAACTCTCCAAAACAAACAACTGAAAGCAGTAAAATGCTGGAAGAGCACATTAAATAAGGACGCCAACAGCTTGCTGATGTCAGTTGGTCACATGCTTTTGATGTATAGCAAAAAGAAGGATATTAACATTGTCATTATAGGTTTGCAGGGGACAGTATAAACTCTGACCAACAGTCCTAAATCCAAATACATTGCTTTTACTCTGAGAATCCAAATATTATTATCTTTGTAAAAAACTTCAGCTGTATATATATCATAAAAAACATTTCTCATTTTCATTTCCCGCTGTTCTAAAGCATCCTAATTACCCCAACAGCAGCTCTCTGCAGTTGGTTTGTGGACAGTCATGACTAAGACAACGGAGCTCAGCACATTGTGGCTGCTCACAAGTCAGGAAAGGGCTACAAGGGCAAGGGCTACATATCTAAATTTTTTCAAGTTCCAGTGGCTACAATGGAAAGTATTATTAAAGAATACAAGATGTTCTGTGGAAAATCTTAGAGGATGTGGTCGGAAGCCAAAAATAATCCAAGGATCACCACCAAGGCCATCCTGGAGAATCTGGGCTCTGCTGGTGGCAATGTCTCAAGGCAGACAATCCAACGGACGCTGCACACTGCTGGGTTCCACGGATGCAGACCAAGGAGGACGCCACTTCTCCAGATAAGGCACACAGAAGCTTGCTTGGCCTTTGCAAATGCTCATCTGGACAAAGAAGAAGACTTCTGGTCTTCTGTGTTATGGTCAGATGAAACAAATAATGGAATTGTTTGGTCACAATGATGTTTCCTTCATTTGGCGTAAAAAGGTGAATCCTTCAACCCAAAGAACACCATCCCCACTGTCAAACATGGTGGTGGGAACCTAATGCTTTGGGGGTGTTTTTCAACCAATTGACCAGGGAACCTAGTGACAGTAAACGGCACCATGACAAAAGAGCAATATATATATTCTCAACGACAACATCGGGCAGTCTGCAGAGAAACTTGGCTTTTGGGCACCAGTGGACATTTCAGCATGACAATGACCCAAAACACACAGTAAAAGTGGTGAAGAAATGGTTAGCAGACAACAACATTAAAGTTTTGGAGCGGCCCAGCCAGAGTCCTGACTTGGATCTAATTGAGAATCTGTGGAGGGAGCTAAAGATCAGGGTGATGGCAAGAAGATCCTCCAACCTGAAAGATTTGGAGCTCTTTGCTAAGGATGAATGAGCATAAATACCCATGGATACATGCAAAAAGCTGGTCTGCAATTATATGAAGGGTTCGATTGCTGTAATAGCCAACAAAGGGTTAATAAAAATAAAAGCTGAGAAATTTTTTTTCCTCAATAATGACTTGTACATCGTCGTATTATCTTTTGGGAGACACCTATGTCATTTCCTGTCAAAAAAAAACTTGCTGGTTCAATAAAAGTAATTTTAAGTCAAATTTGCCAGCGGTATGATTAATTATGGGCTTGACTGTATGTTGAACTGAGAAGCAACTTGTCTCTTTTAATCAAAGCTGTAAATAATAATTTTCCCTCTGTCAGCTATAGAACAGATGCTGTAGCTTTGATCCAGTTAAAAAGTAAACGTATAGTGTTGTTTTCGCCTGATTCTTTACTTGGATCGATGCTTTAATTCACAGTAGCATAGCAGGAATTTCACTTCATGCAAATGTGAATTTTTGAATCAAAGATACACCTTGATTTATTGACTGTGGTTGTTTTCTTTCAGGAATACTTCTATCCCAAATATGTTGGTAAGTTCATGGAGCCTATTGTGTTATCTTCATTTCATTCGAAATTGCCTTGCTTCAAAAGTAGTCTGACAGAAAACCCTCTTTTTTTTCAGTGTGTCTGGGTTCACACCGCGTTGGTATCAACAATCAGAATTCTCCCATCACGTCGGACCTTCGCACATGCGTGAATGGTTGGGGGGCTTTACTTTGATTAATTAGGGCACAATGTTTGCACCTCTCTGTCAGTTAAGATAAGTTATATGTATAAGTGTAAGTATAGCTAAATATATTATATTAGTCAGTTAAAGTAATAAGTCGTTAGAGACGTCAAAAGATTCCTACAGTGAAATCTTCTGTTTGTTTCATGGCAGACATTAGCAACCAGTGCATACCGTTTCCATGCTACAAAGAGGGTACAGAGCGTTGTGTGGACGGTCAGGCTTCCTACACATGTGTGTGTAAGGCTGGTTGGAAGGGGCCACGGTGTCAAGATGGTGAGTTGACAGTGTTGTCAAACCTGTAGGCTGGTCAACTGAGGGTGTCCACGTCTGAATCACTTCCAGACGGTGTTAAATAATTAGCTGGGAATGTACGTTGGTTGACTAAGACACTACACTGAAGTCAACATTCCTAATGACTGAACTGGCCGCTGATGCGTGTGTGATGTGTTGACTGCACAGACATCGACGAGTGTTCAGATCCCGAATTTCCCGCTGGATGTAACCACAAATGTTCCAACGTTGCTGGTAGTTTCCACTGTATGTGTGAAGAAGGTTACTTCCTCACTGACAAAATCAACTGCCTGGGTAAGACTTCATTTCATTTCAGCAATCTGTGCAGCCTAAGAGCAATAATGTTATAAACGTTTTACATTAAAATTTAACTGAATGGACAGAATCTAATAGTTTATGTCCTGCATGTGAGTGTGTGTGTTTAGTCCCTAAAGAAGAGAAATACAAACTGCTACAAATCAGCTTCACGGTATGACATATGTTGTATAATTCTTTTCATTTATTCACATGGGCTGTGGAACCCTACACATATCATAACAAAGGTCCTGTTCTCACAGCTGTCGTCCTCAGGGTCTTACCCTGACCTGAGATGACCTATTATGAAAAAGAAAGTGAAAAGCTTTCAGCGTCTGTTAAAGATTGTCCTCCTCGTAAGCAGAGCAGCAGTTGCATAACTTTGAGAAATACGGAGACGTACTCATAGGTGGTTGCTGTCTTGTTTCATTGTATTTCTCTTTGTTGTGTTTTGTGTGGATAGTTCATTTGGTGTTATCTGTCAGCGTGTGGTATGCTTGTCGAGTACAAAGTCTTTTCAAACACGAAACACAGTTTTGTAAATTTGCTTTCTGCTGTTTGGGAGGGGCTGTTGAGTGTAACTTAACATTGAATGCAATATTTTTGCTATTTAATTTTTTAGTCAGGACCTAGTTCATATCACAGATTCTCATGTGACTTTGCATTTATTGTTTTCTAGATACAGATGAATGCCTGTTATATCCCAGAATCTGTGGGCAACCGGCTAAGTGTGTAAACACGCCGGGCATGTTTGAGTGCCAGTGTCCCGTGGGATTTAAATATAACTTCACTTCCAAGACCTGCAATGGTGAGACTTTAATTTGTCGTCACTGTCAGTAAATGTTAAAATCCCAGCACACGTGGAATCACAGCAAAAGCTATTTTACACCTGACCAAAGACCATACCATGACAAGTTTTTTTTCTCTTGTGTTGCAGATGTGGACGAGTGTGAGTGGAACGTGTGCGACGATACATGTGTGAACACGGTGGGCAGCTATGCGTGCTACTGTGATGGTCGTCAGGGTCTCCGTTTGGCGGAAAATCAACGATACTGTGAACGGATCCCTGTGTGTGTGGACTTGTATGACGGCAAACACTCCGAGATGCTTTATCTGGGGGAGCAGTTTACAGGTCTCCCTGTCCTTTATTTGCGCTTCCGTCTGCCAGGGAGCACAAAGTAAGCATCTGTCAGACATACACATATACTGTAAAGTGTGCTAAACTTATTTCATATTTATTTTTAAGGTTCATCGCATTAGGTTCGTCCCATTAAGAGCAAATTACATACAATGTAAAGGTTACCTTAATTAACAAGAGGTTAAGCTTTTATTGTGAAATTTGTGTGACAGTTTAGATTTATTTAACACAATTTCTCTTGTTATTTGGAAATTATTTTTAGAGACTGGATTAGAACATGGATTTGTTGGGACACTGCCACTGACTATATTGAAATTCTAGTTAAATTAGTGGGTAAACTCATATTTGTCTGCCTTGTCAATACTAGATTTGCAGCAGAGTTTGACTTCCGAACATTTGATCCAGAGGGAGTTGTTCTGTATGCCGAGTCCTCTCATGACTCATGGTTCATGCTGGGGCTAAGAGGTGGCCGCATTGAAGTCCAGTTTAAAAACCAGCACACATTCAAGGTCACCAGTGGGGGAAAAGCCATCAATGATGGACAGTGGCACGTGGTAAGAAAAATCTGTAGCTCAGTAATTCCCTACATGCACTTTACTTGTTCTTAACTGTGTTAAGTAAGGAATTTGTTTTTTTTTTGTTCAACAATGCAGATCTCTGTGGATGAACTGGAGAGCAGCATCAGTGTGAAGATCAGCAAGGAAGCTGTGATGAGCATCACCAGCCCTGAGACTCTCTTTACTGCTACTAACGGCATACTAGAGACCAAGGTCTTTATTGCTGGCCTGCCCAACCGCACTGACAACATCATCAAACCTGTAAGCTAGTCAACTAAAATAGTGACTCTTTTATCCTGTCACCACTAAAGACCAGAAATATTGTTGAGATTGTTGCACAGGTTTGTGTTTGCGCATGTCTGATAGATCAACCCTCGACTTGACGGCTGCATCCGAGGCTGGAACCTGATGAATCAGGGAGCGTCTGGGGTAAAAGAGGTCATCCAGGAGAAGAAGAGCAAACATTGCTTTGTGTACGTGGAAAGAGGATCCTTCTTCTCTGGGGCAGGACTGGCACTGTTCAACATTGACTACAGTGAGTAAGTTATACTTTTTAAATTCCTATGGGATAGTTCGGCCCCTACATTCATTCTGTAATAACTACTTAGGAGCACTGAACAGCTGCCGCGCAGGGCTGTAGGGCCAAATGTTTTGAGCGTTAAAGGCAATCACATGAGTGTTCCTCAACGTGTGTGCTTCCTGAAACGCCCAGAGGAAACATATGAAAAAAGAATCAAAGAATTCCTCACAATAAGACTTATATGATGCAGTAATGTGGTAACATGGCTACAACAACACAGTCACAAAAGAAAAACATTAGTGTTGCTTCCTGTCTGTCAGTAGGTGACTCTAGGAGCTGGAACGTGGATATAGAGATGAGCATACGCCCGTCCACCAGCACAGGTGTCGTCTTTGCTCTTGTGTACAACAGTACGGTCCCCCTGTCTCTCGCTGTGTTAGCAAAAGGGGACGAGGATGCTGTGAGTTAATTCACACTTTTGCAGGATGTATCCCTGCATGTCTTACAGGTACACAGTATAAATGCACAATTAAACTTTGCTGTCATTACCCCCCCACGCTCCAGAACCTACAGGTGTTCTTAGGCGGCGTCTCTGTGGCGAGGCTGAACTCTCTGTTGTTGTGTTACCCTGATCGGCTGACGTTGCGGCTATATGTGACTCCAACTGAAATTCAAATTTCAGCCAACTCCTCCACGGTTGAGTACATTAATTCTGATGCCCTGCAGAAGGCACTGGAGCGCCTCAACACCACCATGCAGAACCCCATCAGTACATATATTGGTGGGATACCAGGTTAGTCAAAACAGTGAGCACTAGTAACTAAGTACAGAAGTACCATTAGTAGAATGTATAAACCACAACACACAGCTCACAGATTCCCCGAAGAGTTCCTCCTGTTTTAAAGTGAAGTGCTGTAAGAGCAAATCTGTAGGCTGCACTTTACTGCATGTACAGAGGTGAAAGCACTGGTTTATTAAAGTGTTCTGAATACCAGCACTATGTGGAAAAGATTAACAATGCTGTCAAACATATTGGACAGTTTAGAACTTTTCCTCTACCAGATGATGGCGCTAGAAGTGAGGTGATCTCCAGAATGACTGCAATGTGTCTGGGCTTGTATTTGTTGTCAGATCTCACAAAAACTCCACTGTCATTTTGACTGACTGTCCCGTTCTCTCTCTCTTTTAAGATGATGTTCCATTCTCTGCCAGCCCTGTGACAGCCTTTTACCACGGCTGCATGGACATCACTGTTAACGGCCAGCAGATGGACTTTGATGACGCTCTCAGCAAACACAACAGTATTAAGTCCCATTCCTGTCCTCCTTATTCCCCAGACCCTGAAAGTCGCCACGATGCACTGGACAGAAAATGACCTTAATTAACACCTAGATCACATTAAGACACCGTCACAGTAGGCAGCATCCCACAGTGGCCGGGAGAGGAGACGCCAGGGAAGGGAGGGCAGAGAAATGACAAGTCATTTTTGTTGACTTTCTCTGATGGTTTTATTTTAGGCGTTTTATGGTTTTTATCATATGTTTTTGTCCTGGGAGTGTTTTGTTCAGTTTTTGTCTGTGTTCTTGTAAGAAAGGTACGGCGAAAGCTGGCTTGCCAGTGAGATAGAAACCGCATAAATTAATGAAATAATTGCAGATTGTTGCTAATAAATAATTTCTTCCCAGTTGCTTATGAAAGAGAGCTGAGCCATGAAGCTTAAGTGTAAAGAGAGATGGTTATGTTTCTGTAGAACAATGGTCACCGCTGCACAGACTGTGAGAACATCTGTAGCTTTTTCCTTGCAACTGAATCAGTACTAATCATGGTACAAATGTCAGGAGACGAATAGCTGAAAGTGGTTGGTTGTGGTGATGAACTACAGAAAAGAAAGTTTAGCCGATCCAACCTTTTCTTAATGGAGCTATGTTTTCTTTAGGTGTCGCGTTGATTTAGCAATGTTTAGAAACATGATTTATTGTTGTATTCCTCTGAAATTTAGATGAAACTTCAACTCTCGTCCTCATCGTCAAAGTTTTCCTGTTTAGAATTCATCTTTTGTATATAAAACCATCTTTAATATATAATTTAAATATAGTTCAGTTTAGTACTGATTTGTTGGTTCTTTTTTGTTGGTTTTAGTGGGTCTGTATGAAAGAAACTTGACTTACTCTTAAAGAATGACACGTATAGTGATGGTACTGTAATTAACATGTAAAGTTGAATTACATGAGTTTCTCGTCTAAGGATGATCCTGCAGCATATTCTAACATATGAAACATGTATGAGTGAACAAGTCTAACTCTTTTTCAGCTACAGTGTTGAAGCTGCAGGTTCTAGGTTAATTAGAATATCAAGGACAAAAGATAAGAAAAATATACTAAATACATTAGAGAATTATTTTCTGTGGTCAGTCTTTGCATCCCTGCACATGTCTTATGTGTTTGGTGACAAAATAAACTCCTATAGCACGTACTGTATTTACAAAACACAGATTGACTGTAGTTTGCTTGGTTCAACATAGTGATTTCTTGTCGAGTAGAACTTTTTAAAAGTCATAAAACCGTAATATAATGTACCCAACAGAAATTTGTATGCTGCACCCTTTCAGTCACAGTTTTTCTTATAAATATTAATTTTAGAGTTTTCTGATTTCCCAATGTGATGACAAACACATTGTGTGTAATTGCTAAATATGCCAAATTTGAAGGAACTAAAAGGAAAAATGGAAATACAGAGGAAAAGCATGTGAAACACAAGCAATTTTTTCCTTGAACAAATTCAAGGGAAACAAAACTGAAAATAAAACCACTTGGAAAAACTAAAATCTGACAGTCTAAAATGGTAACATAGATTAAATCAGGTGTTAAATGAAGATGTAGTCCTTATGTCACAGATATAAAGCTCCATTACAATTAAGATTTGCATTCAAACACAACTTGGTAACACATGCTACTTCGCCTTATCATTATGTTTATTTTTAATGTAATAACTTTATACTGTTATGTAAAGAAACAGCAAATCTAAGTAACGCTCTTCTAAAGTCAAAGTCAACTTTATTGTCAATTCTGCCGTAGGTGCAAGACATACAGAGTATTGAAATGCTTTTTCTCTCTCATCCTGGTGCTTACAATAGGACAATAGAATAAAATAAAATAAGATAACAACAGTAATAGATGTATGACTATAAGACAATGTAAAGACATAAACCCAGTATATGACTCAGTATGTTTCTATACTGATTAATGGCGAGTGTCACACTCAGTGATCTTCAAAGTAGAAGAAGCAGCATAAGAGGGTGGCAGTGACATGCGCCAGTTGTTGTATTTTATAAATACAACACCTTTAAGGAATTATGACAAGTTTGTGAGTCTTGAGTCTCGAGGAGGTAGAGGCACAGGAAGAGAAGTGAGGGGAGGGGGATCATATAACTATGCATCATTGTCATATGATGATCCATAACATGAATTAAGTAATTACAACTCAAACACCCTAAAAGAATATCTTCTTTGCTACCAATTCTTTCTGTGTCCAACAACGCAAAACGTCCAACAACATAGCAGAATTGTAAAACTGCAAACAATTGTATTCATTATCAGTGCATCTGACAAGTTGTTGTTTCGTTTTGGACAGGTCGCCAGACTATCACAGGGCTTACACATGCAGACCAAATTCCACGCATGCTCACATTCACACCTATAGACACAGAGGCACAGGGAGAACATGCAAACCCCACACAAAGTGGCACCCGGTCTACCTGGGGATCGGACACGGGTCCCTCTAGCTGTTAGGCGACAGTGCTAATCGCTACACTAACTAGGAAAAATGATATACAAAAAATACTGTGCGTTAATATTGTGCTACTAGTAAAAGACTACAAATTTTGTATTGAAAATGTGTTGAATTTAATAAAAAGAATGGTCCTATGACAGTAAAGAAAACTGACATGGGTTTGTGAGAAGGATTAATCAGTCTTGGATATTTCTCATAGTTTTAGTGAAGTCCAAATATACCTTAGACTCACGTCAATAAGTGTATTAAGTCTTTTTTGTTCTTCGGTTTCTATCATCTATTCTTATTAAGTTTAATAAGATATATTTATTATATCTTCATCTCTATTGTGCACTAATTTGTTTACCTAACATATTTTTACTACTACACTTTACTATGTACTAATATATGGTATAAATCATTTGGTTTTAGTTTTTCAGAACTTTCCAACTTAAATTCACATAAATCTCAGAATGGATAGTTGGGGCCCAGCTGCCAATCGTTACCCCTGGGCCCCCTGGCACTTCAGTGCGCCCGTGGGTGGAGGTGTCTGAAGAGCCGCATCACTACAAACTCCTGCCTGCACTTCTCAGAGCTACACTCCCCCCTCCTCCTGCTGAAGCAGAAGAGGCGTGCAGCCTTCCTCCGCAGACCGAGGAACAAGTCAGTCCGAGCAGAGACGGCTCACCGCAGGCACAAGCTCCAAGAAGAAAGCGCACACCGCCATGGGGACCAGCTGAACCGCAGAGGAACCGGGACGGTCGCTTCTCCGGTGCATGTTGTGAGAAGGTTTGCAGGAGAAAACACACGACAGCTCCGCTCTCCTCGCTCCGCTGTGACTTTAACGTCCAGAACCCCTTTCACGGTCGGGGGCACCTGAATACCTGCAGTGTTCCGCGGTAACGTTAGCCCCGGCACCGCGAGCGCAGTGCTGACATTGAGGGACGCAGCGGAGGACGTGGGGGGGGAGGCAGAGAGGACTTACCACACGGGACGGGAGAAAGTTTCTAGGTTGGCGCAGACACAGCGGTGAAACAATGCGGCTGAGTCTGACAAAGTCCCTTTCATCGGCAGCCCTGCTAATCCTGCTGGTTGTCCGCTGCTCCGACAGCAGTAAGTAAACAGTCACATGCTAGGCGGCTAGCTAGCTGGCTAATTCCCCTTTGACATCACTGTTTATTACCGGGACTTTAACGGTCAACGCAACCGTTTCTTACGCGTTTTAGTTTCTGGGAGCCGAAAACTTGGCCTCATTCCACTTGTTTTAACCGTCTCTTGTAATTGTATGTTAATTAACTTCACCTAGTCTACCCTGCGGTGTTTTTTAATGTCCTTTTGTTTTCCCGTTGTTTAAGTTTCCCTGTCTGCTCGAGAGGCGAACGAGTTTCTGAGCAGACCCCGGCGAGCGAATCGGG
Source organism: Microctenopoma stevenorrisi (assembly GCA_032270685.1). Taxonomy (NCBI): domain Eukaryota; kingdom Metazoa; phylum Chordata; class Actinopteri; order Anabantiformes; family Anabantidae; genus Microctenopoma; species Microctenopoma stevenorrisi. The sequence continues at coordinate 9,535,753 of JAUMTR010000017.1, forward strand.
TCTTCGAGGAGACGAAGCAGGGACACCTGGAGAGGGAGTGCGTGGAGGAGACGTGCACCAAAGAAGAAGCCAGGGAGGTGTTTGAGAACGACCCGGAGACGGTGAGTGTCCCCACGGCTTCATTATAGCCGCATGAAGGTGAATTCTCCCCGGCGGCTCTCAAACACAACATCACATTAAAACTCAGTAACGGTTGTTATTGGCTTTTTCCTCTGCAGCACCAGCCAGTGAAGGCTGTTATTCCAGTACCTCTAACCTCTATACACAATATTCAAACTGACAGCTAATTCCTGACAGTAGTGTGACATGGGACTAATGATTAATTGTCTGAGCTGCTGGTTTTCATGCTCCAGTAAGTGTTGACAGCTTTCAGTACACATAATAGTCCCACGGCAAGCACCTGGCATGTATTCTTCTCTGGTTGTTTATGTCTGTGACAGACACTGAGTCAGCGTGACTAACTTTTGCTTTATGAGATAAAGTTTTAGAGAAGATACTGCCAATCTCAGCAACCTTCATGCTTCCAAGCACACATGCTGTCAGCACACACAGTTAGCGTCAGTTTGCTAAAATCGCTGGAGCTCTTTGACTTAGGCTGCTGCCAATTATGTGGAATACTCGGGTATCTTTTCCCCACCTCTGAATCGCTGTATGTTCATGCAGACTCAGCCTTAACAGTGCAGACCTACTCCTCCCTCCGAGCCAGTAGGAGTTCTCTGTGATATGTGCAACTTTCTGAACACCCCCCCCCTCATTATCTATTTGATGTTTATCAAAACATAATCAGTTGTAGTCTTGATGCTGAGGAATATTTAAGTTTGAGTATGGACCATTTATATTCCAGGGTTTTCCACTTCTAAAAACGTCGCTCCTTCACAGATGTTGGCAACAAGTGAATTTCGACATTGTTGAATATCTTTGCATTTTGCCAATGATTTATACATCAGAGATTTACATGTCGTGACACAAAGCTGCAGTCTCATTCTTAGCTGCATTATTCATTCTGAAGGTGCCCATCTCTGACTGTGCATTTTCTACTGCTGCAGTTTTGTGGCTCTGCAGAGAGAGGGATAGTGAAAACACACGATTATCAATGACTACAAAATCTGTAACCCCAAGTTTCCGGTCACATCTGAGTAATAAACTAGAAGGTTTTTTTTGTGGTAGCCCAAAACTTGCTCTATGATTTACACGCCCTCAGTGTTACAGTCAGGTGTTGTTGTTTTATTACTGATTCACCTCATGATGCTGCACCAGTCTTCTATTGCAGCAGAAGTTCTCTAAAGTATCTGTGCCTGCAGTGCCAGTGTTTTCACTGATGCATCTGCTCAAATTTCTGACCTACTTGTGCAGGAATACTGCACACAGCAGGGATCCTTTGAGTATTGGGAATGCAGAGAATTCTCAGGAAGCCCCTGGAAAAGCGCCACATCTATTAGACAGAGCACACAGGTTACAGAGTAAACATGGTGTAATCACTGTCTGGTTAAACCACACACACACCACACTTGAAATTCAGGATTGTTTATCAACCACTTTCACTGTCACAACTGTGATCATGGGGATCAGGTATAAAGTGAAACCGAATAGCAGATTATGTCAAATATTTACAGAAGCCAATGTAGTGGGTGTTTGCTGAGATTATCTTGTTTTGTTCCATTTTGTGTTTGTGTGCCTACATAACTTTATCCCTATTTGTTTTTCTGTGTCTCCCATGGTGTAGGACTACTTCTATCCCAGGTATTTAGGTGAGTTACTTTACTTTACTTTACCTGGCAGACAGCTTGACTCAACAATTTTTCTGTTTGTGTGTGTGTAAGACTCATTTGAAATACTTGAAAATAAAGTTTTAAAGTTGGTTGTAGTCTCAGCTAATTACTATGACTGCTTCTGTAATCTTACTTTCGTTTTTGTCTAGCCTGTCTGAACAAGTTTGGAGACTCTGAAAAGAAGAAACAGGATCTGGTCACGTGTGTCCACAGTAAGTTTTATCCGTTATCTGTTGTCAGGCTACAGGTTAAGACTTGATGGCAGAATATTATTAAAAACTGTCTTGTTGTCAGTTTAAAATGTTCTTTGCGTTGCCTGTGTAAGCATTACCGCAAACAGAGACGGGCTCCCAGCTGTAGATGTGTAGTAGGGCTGCACTGCAGTATAACTGTTCTTCATCACATTCTCATTCAGGCACACACTCCCTCTAAGTAGAAAAAGGAGAACAGGGAAAGATGATGGCTGAACTAAATTTCAGTGTGACACACCTGTGACTTTGAAGTAACCTTAGTTGGGGTGTGTTGTATGAGTGTGAGTCCAGGCATCACGAGTAACACTGCAGCACTTTGCTACGGTGATGCTGCACATTGGTGAATGAGTAACACACCCCTGCCTTCGTCACATACTCGCTCATTCACACTCTGGCTGACTGCACCAGCCTCTTCGTGTGCTGGCTGAGTGGAGGAATAATGAGGGGAGAAAAAAAAAGGTCTGACGTGAATGAAGCGCAGGGTTTGTGCTGCATCAGGATGAGACCTGCACCAGCCCGACTGTTGGCTGGGGGCTTTCCATGACTCAGCTGCAGCATCGTGGCTCTTAAAGACACGACAGCAACCACCCCCACCCACTACCCCCTCCTTTTTATCAATATGTCAGCCCACCATCTCTCTTTTGTGCTACATCTCTCTCTCTCTGTTGCTGCAAATCTCTGCCCATCTGTGTCAGAGCAGTGTAGTGGTGGGTGGTAAACCCGTATCTAAGCAGATCATGGAGTTCCAACAATTTATTTTATCTAATATTACAGGCATGAAATGTCATAAACCTTATATATTTGAAAGGTATAATTCAAATGTCAACTTTGCACATACTAGAAACTGATATAATGGTGGACTGCAGCAGCACTCCTCCCTCTTTCTATTCCCTTAGCCTGCAGTTTGCAGACTGCAGGCTAGTGTTGTGCGAATTGTTCTGCTGTTTTCTCATTCTCTAGCATTTAATCTATGTGACATGAATCATTGATGTTTCGCACACTTTGCAGGGCTTATCTAGAGTATTCTTCGTGAAATTAAAGGAAGGTAATGTCCCACTATATATCCAGGAGCTTGTGCTAATTTGGGTTAGATTTATTTAAGGACTCCACTCCTTAGGGTGGGGAGGATTAATGAAGTGTGTTCTGACACCGATACAGACATGTTAACATTTCTGAGAGTATGATAAGATAACTTTATAACATTATAAAATCTTAGTCGAAACTTAACCTGACGTGAAAGATTTTCACTTTCTTTTACTGTTTCTGATCTGTCCCCCTTGCCCCCCCCCTCTTCTCTGTAAACATTGTCAATGCTGTTTCTCAGAACATGCCCAGACTTGTTGTGCACTCAAACACCACTTTTGGGAAACGGAAACTATACAGGGAGAGAAAGGACTTACATGTGCTAACTTATACAAGCTCAAGCAAAATGATTTGATAAAAGATAGGACAAAATGAAATGGACAGTTCAGTTGATCTCATTCCTGGCGATCAAGAAAGAGGATAGGTGTGCTGGGAAGGCCTGAATTAGGGCATCTCTGTCAAGAGAGCTTAGCCAGCATTAGTCTATTTATATTGAACTCATATGCAGGACAGAGGTGATGCCCTTGCTTTGTCTGGTATCATTATACGGTGATGCTCTTTCAATGCTGCTGGTTTGTGCAGATTTAGTTTTTTAACAATAATAGCACCGGTTTTTCTGTGTTCATATCTTTTTCCCCCACACCTACAGATATTCCAGACCAGTGCTCTCCTTCTCCCTGTAATGACAGAGGTACGGTGCGCTGCGAGGACAAAAAGGGCGACTTCCTCTGTCACTGTTTTACAGGCTGGACGGGAGCCAGCTGTGAGAAAGGTACTGTCATCACTAGCACTGTGCGCTGCAGCTCAGCAGAGGTTGAATTTGTGCACTGTCATTCAGTGGCATGTCCTGCGTCTCTGGTTCGCTGTCATTGGTGTGACCTTGGTTTGGACTGCCAGCTTGTTTACTGCTACTCTTAATGACGTGTGAATAGTGTGTCAGGTCAATACGGGAACCAAAGCACGTCCACATCTGTAGTGCTTGCCTGCAACCTTACATTAGTGATTCCACCTTTAGAGGAGTAATGTAACCAAGGTTATTTGTAATAGTGGAAATTGCATGTAATTTTTACACATACGTTGAAGGAGGGGAACTTTTTTTTTCTTATTTCTGGCACAGTCACATTTCCACACATTTGCACTGACTCATCCTGCCATCTTACTGTGAGAGGAAACCAATGCCGATTCATTTTGACTCGGTCTGAGTCTTTTCCACTTGACAACCACACTCTTCCTAAACACTACAGTGAAATACAGTGTCAGTTATTAATGAATTACATGTTCCCATGATATTTAGATGAGTTATTTACACTGTATCTGACAGTTCATGCTGTGCACAGAATTCAGAACGTAAATACAACTTGATCCTTTATTACTATGGGAAATCTCATCACAAGCCAAACAAACTAAGTCGGTTCACAGCCCATGATGATGTTTTTCCTGTGTTCACATTAACTGTCCTGTTTGCAGATGTTGACGAATGCAGCACGGCAAATGGAAAGTGTGACCACGAGTGCATTAACACTATGGGCAGTTACCACTGCTTGTGTCACCAAGGCTACATGTTGGTAGGACGCCACATGTGTGGTGGTAAGTAAGCCACTGACCATCTACTTATCAACAACATCTGGAATTATGTCAAGTTCCGTTATTGGTGTATACATAATGTTTAATAGTTTCAAGGTATTCCAGTTGTACTATTATTCTGTCTTTTGACATATATTTTTTTGTAATTTGACTGCGTTTACATGCACTGAAGTCACAAGGTGACTCTGAAACCTGGTTTCCTGAGTAATCAGGGAACACGTTTACATGCACTTAAGAAACCTGGTTACTGGAAAGCTGCGTACACATGCAGCAGATAAGTAACCCGAGCTCTCCTCTACCTCCGCTCTCTGCTAAAAGTAGCAGATAGTAAGCGTTGACAGCCTTTGCCATGAATTAGAAACACGGTTATGCATATACATGAGTTCTTTGGGGGGAATGTCCCTGGGCAAATCAGGTTTTGCTAATTCTCTCCCCTGATTACGGTAACCAGGTCTCTTGATTACATGACTGTAAAGAAATCAGCTTATATGATAAAGCCAACTGTAACCTAGTTACTTGATCGCTTGTAAACGCACTACGTGTAAAATGTAATTTTTGTAATGCTAATTAAAAATAGTTTGCTAGTGAGATTTGCCAAGAATGCATTAACCTCTCATCAGAGGAATTGAGTTTGTAGTAGTCTTGTATTTTGGAATCTCCAACATACTTTTAACTGAATATATTTTGTGTCTTATCAGATGTGAATGAGTGTGAGGACCCAGATGTGTGTGGAACGGCACATTGTGAAAATAAGGAAGGCAGCTTTGACTGCTTATGTGACGCTGGCTACTTCTATGAAAATAACACCAGGAGCTGCGTGGGTACGTGTTGACACACAGGGAAAGAGGCAGACATGAGCTGATGAAGCCTTATGGGTGGAAATAAATTAAAAACAAGTCAAGTCAAGACAGACACACATAGTTTAGACCTTAGTGAGGAGCAGCTTCAGGCTGAGCGGAACTCAATGCAGCTGTGTTCTGGGGTTAGGAAAGGAATGCAATGATAGTTGGAGTAATTCTGTAGAAGTAGGTAACAGGTCACTGTCTGATACCCTCTAATCTGTATTAATGTCTTTAGAATAAGAACCTTTGGCGAATATAAACACAGATTGAGCCTTTTTTTGACACATTGTTACTGTTAAGTTTGGTCAAAGCATGTAAATGCAGTAGTTTGGTAGCAGTAAGTGTTTGTCTTTCTAAAAAACAGTGACGGAAATCTGTACAATCACACAAGATTATATATAGATATCAAAGAAGATATACAGCATTCTCAGAATACACAGGGAGCGCCAGTAAAAACTCACGTGTACTCAAATACACAAGGGACACGAGTATGTCCCGTGAAAAAGCCAAGAAAGGGCTGTTTTCTTATTTGATAAGATAAAATAACCATAACTTCAGCTGTGTTGGCAACAACATGGGAAAAAATTCTGCAAACATTCATCACTGTGCCATTTTAATCTGCGATGGAAACCAGACTTTTTATAACCTCAGTGTGTCTCCTCCGAGAATTAAAACATTTCTGATGGCCAGCCTCTTCATGTCCATGTAAGGTTGCACTGTACACGGACCGTGGTAACAGCCTTTTAACATCAAAGACCACCTGACCTGAGTGTTGTTTGCTTGCCATGATATGTGGACAGGAAGGAAATCAGATGTGCAATGTTGCTTTGATCCTTGAATCCTTATGTTTCGACTAAATTACAGATCTGACTTTTATAACATGAATTGCCTCCTTCTCTGTAACCCGTCATCTCTTTAATCGGAATTTTTCAACCTGCTGTGCTACTTGTCAGATGTGGATGAGTGTGACGCGGGTGTGTGTGCAGAGGAGTGTCTGAATACTCCTGGGAATTTCCGTTGCTTCTGCGATGGTCGTCAGGGCATGAAGCTGGGACAGGACCTCAGGAGCTGTAAGGTGAATGATATATAAACCTTCTATTTCAGATGTCAGCTTCCAATTTCATTTTATAATGTGAACTAGAAACTATGTTCTTGTCTGTTTAACAACTTTTGGCAGGGTGTTTGTATAGTAAGTATAAGAATGTTGAATTTAGCCACAATAGCATCAATGTCTCAAAATGGACAAGAATAATTTTAGAAAAGGCTTATTTGAAATATGAAAATTAATATGAAAAGTAAATTAAAATAATGATTTTTAATTAGTTTATCCAAGTTTTGCTGCTTGTTCCTGTCCAGATATTTTTTAATTTGATAATAATAATTTATTATTTATGAATTATTAGTCGTTCATTGATGATAAGAAGCTGAAAACATGCTAAGCTAAATCTAAACAAGATTTGTTGATTTGTTCCTACAACTTTTCTTTTTCTTATTTGATAGTTTAACCGGTTGGATTGTGACTCTGGTTAAATTAAATCTTTCATCCTTTTTTCTGATCCAGCCTATAACTCCCTGTATGTCACCATCGTTGAAGAGGAACTCTCGTGCTTTGTACCTGGGCCGCATGTTCAGTGGTATGCCAGTGGTTAAGTTGCTTTTCCGCAGAAGGATTCATACTAGGTGAGAATTACAGTAATAATTTTTTCTTGACTAATATACTGATATTAGTGGTTAAATGAAAGGGCAACTCTTATTGTCAGCACTGAAACAGAAAAAAATCATCTTTAATACTGATGATGCCAGATCAAGCATGTCAAGCATTAAAATTTATAATATAGTATAAGATAAAACAATTTTCTACATGATTCCACTTGTCAACATATAAAATAAATAAAAATTAAGCGCCAGACATTTATTTGTGTGCGTAAGACTCATTTGAAATTTTCAAATGTTTTTTTAAAGGTGGTTAGTCGAATGGAACAGGGCAAGTAATTGGAAACAGAGAGGGAATTTCTAGTCTCAGGAGTCTAGCTTACTTTTAGCGTGCTGATATAGGAAGGTTCACTTCAATTTACAACCCTGTAGGCGAGCATCAAGGATTTAAACTCAATGCAAGCTGCTGCTGAGAGCCAGTGGAGAGAGGTGAGGAGAGGTGTGAGGTGGGTGTATTACGGCTGGAAATCTGTTTTGCGTTCAATTGAAGGTGTCCAAGAGACTAAAACTTCATCCTCTGGTGGGAAGAACAAATAGAGCTGAGTGTCAGCATAAGAGTGGTGGGAAACGCTTTGGAAATGGATGATGTGACCAAGTGAACATTTGTATGAGACAAGGTTTCACCTACTTGCATGAAAGTGAAATAAAACGCTTTCATGTCATATCGAACTGGTGACTGCGGAGATTTTTTCAGCTGATTCTAAAAAACATCTTCTAACACTGCCAGGAATTAACTTCCTGTTTCTCTTTCTCTGTCTTTCCTTTATGCTTCTATTTCACATCCCTTATTAAATGTATCAATATACGCACAGACACACAGGCCTCCTAAACACTCTCTCCATCTCCCCACTGCTCTTCTAGCTTCTCAGCAGAATTCGACTTCCGCACCTACGATCCTGAAGGAGTGATCTTCTTCGCTGGAGGTCACCTAAACAGCTCCTGGATTGTGCTGGCAATGCACCATGGGAAGCTGGAGCTGCAGCTGAAGTATGGCACAGTGAGCAGGGTCACCAGCAGCGGGCCCATCGTCAATGACGGCCAGTGGAGGAAGGTAGGAGGTTTCTGTCGAGGTCGCCATGAACAATAATAATAAAAATAAGGATATGCATTAGCTCTAAAATGTGTTGTTTTTTTGTCAGATCTCAGTGGAGGAACAGGGGCGGAGTCTGGTGATAAAGATTGACAGGGAGGCGGTCATGAAGATCGCAGTGAACGGCGATCTGTTTACGTTAAAGAAGGGCATGCATGTACTTAACGTCACTGTGGGAGGAGTCCCTTTCAGAGAGGATGGCCTTGTTAACCAGGTGTTTGTTTGTGTGGGCTTGTGTATTTTCTTGACTCTGCACCGAAAAGAGAAGTTTTCTCAACTGTCGCGTTGATACACAGGTGAATCCCCGTCTGGACGGCTGTATGAAGGAGTGGCGCTGGCTGACAGGTGAAGACACCTCCATACAGGACACCATTGAGTCTAATGACAACCTGCAGTGTTTCAGCACAGAGGATCCTGGAGCATATTACCCCGGCACAGGCTTCGCCGCCTTCAACATCAGCTATGGTGAGCTGTCGTGTTGTCTGGTATTGCTTCTTCTTGAAGCAGTTAGTCAATGTTTCAGTTATTTGGCATCGCTGACTACACTTCAGTGAGCAGAGTTTGTGACCTGCTGTTTTCTCTCTCTTCCTATTCTCCTTCAGAATCACAGAACCTGAATGTCCGGTTGACCCTACATCCACTTTCTGGCATTGGAGTGTTGTTTGCACTTGTTCACCAGGACAGAGTCCCGCTCTCCATCGCTCTGGCTGATTATCATCCTGGCACTGAAGAATGGCGAGACGTGAGTACTCGAACACTCAACTGGTTTGTTTGTGTGTTTTGCTTTTGACAGTTGACTAGCTGTGTCTCTGCAGTTTGTTCTGGTATCTGCAGGTGATGTCATCATTGCCAGCTCCCCAGCTCCACTGTGTGATGGTCAGAGTCATGAAATCCAGGTGACAATTTCAGGCAACCAAGCTGTGCTGCTGATTGATGGCGAGTCTGGACGAAGCGAAGACACGCATGTTCCTATTGAACTGTCTCAGTCCAGCACCTTCATCGGAGGCCTGCCTGGTGAGCACACACGTATTTGAATGCATATTTTGGCATGCAGGGTTTGATTGAGACAGTGTGCAGGATGCGGCTTTTAGTTACTTTGAGGGGAGGAGAACAGTGCATAAAATTACTGTCAGGTAAGGTTTCAAGAAACTAGACAAGGCTTGTTATTTTCTTGAGCTGATTGGTCACATAACTTAACATTTAGATTTTTCTGAATGAATAATGAGAAGAGGTGGTTATGAAAATTACCATACAATTAATGAATGTCTAAGTGCTGGTTGATGAGTTTGCTGGATCACGTTGTCCTTTTTCCCTCAGATGTCACACTGGTCTCCACATTGGTGTCGGCGCCCTACAGCGGCTGTTTGGAGGTCAGTGTAAATGGGCAGTCGTTGGACTTGGACCAGGCCATCTACAAACACAATGACATCCACTCGCACTCCTGCCCTCTGCTGGACTTAAACCATTGACCCGCTTGACAATCTGCCAAAACTGTTCCATTAGTAGTTCGCTGAGGCAATGGGAATAATTTCCAATATCTTTAAAAAAACCTTGACCAGTGGGGATGTTATCGATTTGGAATGTAAAAAATTAGACCAGGTATTGTGGTGCAGCTAGAGCCTCGGCCCAGGACCACCCTGTCCTTTTACTGTGATGACACTGCTGCCTAGATGCGTTTGCAGGGAGTTTTACAGTTTTGTAAATCAGTAGGTTAGTTAGTTAGGGGAACATCTACTTTGCTAAGCAGAAGATAAGGGAATAAATGCTGCACAACATTGCCTCAAAAACTGCCCATGTATCACAGCCTTGTAAGCCACACAGGGCCTTATCCAGATCAGTGGTGAATGGTTTGGTTTTGGGTTAGCCTGCCAAGCTTGGCACCCTGTGCTTAAATGCAGATCTGACTGAAACTTTGCAGGCAGAGCCACTTTTTGCTCTAGCAGCTATATTGATGAAGCTGCGGTTGTGCTGCTTACATCCAGTTAACCTAAGGCCCATGTTAACAAAACTTGAAATGATTGAGTGCGTATGTGGAATGCTTTGAAATTTCATAAACTGGGCACGAGATTAACAGTCCAGGTGCACAGATTGTTTAGTGCACAGTGATTTAGGGATTAAGTGGGCACTAAATCAGTCTTATTTACCCTGTGACAAACCAAATCCCCTCATTCAACACAGCATGGAGCTGTGGTCTTGGCACAATTTTGTGTTCTGCAGAAAGTTTTGTACGTTGTTGCAGGTAGAAATGGACTGATATAAAGCCATTTCCACTCAACTAAAGCACCACTCCATCTCTTCCTGCAACCTTAAAAATCAGCCATGTGCCTGTAATAAACAACCAACCCAAACGTCTCCTCAGCTTCTGAACAGGTGAATAATATAAGGTGCAGTACTGTAACACAAACACAGCTATGCGCTGTGCTCATCGTACTTAATACACTATGCATTTCCACCTGTGCATTTAGTATTGTGGTCCGTTAAGGAATGGGCGTCGTCTCGATAATCTTCCCTTACTGACTTTGTCAAATAGGCACTTTCTCTCCCTCAGTATCACCCACTCACAGTTATCACATGCCCTACACCGACCTGATGACAACCGATTACTCACATAAGCACAGGGAGACAGAGGGGCCCTCCCCATGAAGGGGAGAGAGAGCACTGCATTGATCGCACCACACAAGCTACTGAAAGTAAAGAGTGCGCTGTAATATACTGAATATGTAAATAATGTGACTGTACAATGCTTTATAGAGAAAAACAAACACTTCCCATTACGTAAGTTGATCTAATCTGCAACAATAATCGGAGTCTCTCAATTTCTGCAGCTTCATAAAAATGTTTGAGCATCAAATGTATGATTCTGTAATTTATGAATTGGGAGACAGTGCGAGCAACAGCCAGGGATCAAAATACAACAAATCTTTAAGTTTTTACTTCGATTTTGTAGGTGCTGAGCAACACAATAAAATCAAAGAATGTCAGAGGAGCATTGTGATTGAGAATACCCAAAGGGCTCCAGTGTTATTTTACGTTACTCTGTAGTGTACCCTTTTCTAGTTTTCTCACGAATGAATGCCAGAATATAGAGCTTGATGTGTTTTGTTTTTTTATCATGTGTTGTATATTGAACTTCTCATTAGTTCTTATTTTTCACTTTAACTGCCAGTATGTGTACGATGCTGAGAGGAGTCTGTCTTTAGAGTTTTACCTTCTCTCAACAGTGAAAACCTATTTAAAAAAATAAATAAAAGCTGTTGTATGAACATCAAAAATAGTAAAACAGTATTTTCCATAAATGCATTTGTATGTTCTGTGGTTATGTTGCAGATAAACGCAATGTTCCTGTCAATGCTCTGAACCCAAGGTTTGTTTACTGCACTAGCTTTTTCCAGTGCAGCTCAAATTTGCTCAGGGGTCTTCACATCAGCTTTTGACAGATATGAGAGAAAAAGATGAGATGCCAACACCCAGTGCTGAAAGTGAAAGTAGCTTAGTATCAGTATATGTTTAAAATGCTAAAATATTCAACGTCTTTGGGAAATATACTGGTTTACTTGATGATTCACACAATTCACATGCTTGTACACGAAGTACGAAGTTACCAACTAAAGTGGTCATCTGAGCAGTGAGCAGAAAAATAAAGCTCAGCCATTTCTCTAAAATGTAAAAAATATGTTTTTACACTTTTATTGAGTTTTTTTGTTATCTTCAGACAGAGCTAATCTAATGACTGCCCCCATCACACTTTATGATTCGATAACTGGCCCCACCCCACACCAACATTAGAGTGGTATACACATCACCTATCTCAAAGCAAACGCGTTTTTTTATTTGTTTAAGTGAGAGAATTAGATAACTTACCTTTCACTTGTACGTGTATGCATTGATGAATGTATTCCTCATAAGCGCCTCTTTTTTACATAATGTATTTCATAGCAGCAGCCAAGAACAGTTAACATGCATCATTAATAATACATACATATATCAAGTGCACATTAAATGATTCACACAAATATAATTAAGTAACAACAGCACAAACATAATTTACTCTCTAGTTCACATTTCAAGAAAAAAAGCCCTTTTAGTACTTGTACAGTAGTTAAATAGTGAAACGATACACCTGTAATCCAGTCTCCAATAGTTAGAACAGAACCAAGTATCAGATCACAGTCACGTTTATGACTATACTGGTATTTAACATATAAGCATCTGAAGGCCAGCTTTAGACTTAAAGGGACGCGACCGTGGTGCAGTTGGTAGGGTCGTCTATGAACCCCCCTGGCCACATGTTAAAGTGTCCCTGGACAAGACACTAAACCCAGAAACCTTAGTCCCTAAAATGCAGCTGCCTGTCCACATGAATTTCCCCAGGGACATAAATAAAGTATCATTATTATTAAAGGAAAAGTTTGACATTTTGGGAAACATGCTTCCTTCATTCCTCACATAACCCCCCGAGAAACAATGATTTACAGATTCAACAAACAAGATGTAACACACTGATTAACGGGACGTAGTGATGCTGGTTGGCAGAAAGTGTGTTTTCACTGTTTTCAGTAGATTAAACTAAACTCTGGTTGTTCATAATAACCTGTAGATATGAGAGTGGTGTCATCTAGCTCTCGGTAAAGATGCAAATAAGCACATTTCCCAAACGGTTTCCTTTAATGATAACACTGTGTAGCTATAAATCCTTCGGTGACCATTTAAATCTGTAACTGTGAAGCTCTCTTGGGGTCCTCTGTGAAATGTGATTTGCTACATTCAGTCTGACCAGATCAGGAACAAGCAATAAATCATGTCTCAGGGCTCAGTAGGCATAAGGTGGAGGTTTCTCAAAGGGGCTATAGGTGGATCCATAGAGGACCGGGGCGTTGGGGGACAACATGTAGCCACTTTGGTCCTGGGAAGCTCCCGTGCCTTGCGGCTGGATGGGAGTCTGAGAGGGCTGCTGGTTCTCCTCAGACTGGCAGGTGGTGGAGGCGGGGCCTCCTTCAGGGATCAGCTGGGGTGTAGCAGACGCCGGGAAATTATTGTTATGCTGTGAGAGAGGAAACGAGACAGGTGGAGGTAGACTGTACCTCATGAAGTGATGCTTTGTGCTAAACTGATTAATGAATTAGTTGCTCTTTGTAACTAACATCATAACTTTCCAGAATCTGAGGTGACGTTTTGTTTTACAATAAAAAACACCTTGATTTTTAAAAACATAGGACACAAGAAAAATCAGCAAATCCTCACACTGGAAATCAAACAATACTTTGATGATCAGAAATGTTTCTGATTATTGGAAATAATTAGAGTTGATCCTGACATGGCCATCAATGTCTTTAGAGTGCATTCATTTCATTGCCAAAAACACAAACGTGAAGATTTTTTTTCGGTCCTTACTCGTACCTGCACGGTTATGGGGTAGTTGGGGTAGGCAGGCAGGGTCTGTCCTCCAGGACAGAAGCCAGTGTAGGTGAGCATGTGCTGGGCCGGGTTGTACAGGATGTGGGGTGGTGGCGCTGGGCTCGTAGCGATCTGAGGAGTCGGCTTCAGCTGCAGGAAATAATAAGGGTAAAGAGACCACAAATGAAATATGACTGGTATCTAACGCACTGCAGAAATGATCCTAAAGTTAAAGTTGTCGGAAGGTTTAATCAAGGTTAGGACTTTTTTTTTCCAGTTGCCATGACTAATACTTCTGACTTTGGGATCCTATGTTCCTCAGTGTTGAATTTTGGATGTTGCCTGTAGGCGAAGAGGGAAACTACTAAGTAAGTTTGATTGTTCCCTCAGGACTCAGACCACCTTTAAGTCTTTAACTTTCTGTAGACCTTCAGTCCAAAGAAAACAACAAATATATTGCTCACCATGTCCTTATATGCTCCGAGGATGGCAGCAGTAATGATTCCCAGGAACAGACCGATCACGTTTAGCACCACGGACGCCCACAGCAGCCGGTGCAGGTGGACCACGTCCCAGCAGCTGCTGACCCCGGTGAACTCATAGTACTGTTTGTGATACTCTAGGCTGTGGAAGGAGGAGAGATTTATTGCCACATAAATCACAGAGCAGGTATGGTTCATGTTAAGAGGTCTTTCTCACAGCGCTGACAAAAACACTTCATTTTTCTGATAAGACTGTTGTAAATAATTCCTACTGTCTGACCACGTCCCACTGCTTTGCTGCATTTCACAGATGATTTTAAATCACCCAGGCAGCCAACAAAACAAATTCCTGCACATTATCTATGACGTTTTAATCGTTTCAGATAGAATCAGTTATCAGTTAGTAACTGAGTTGTACTGGATATGCACTTGTAGTTGTATAACTAACTAACTAACTAAGTACTTTTATTTTAAAGGAGCTGACGTATAGACAGTAAAAATACAACTCCGTACTGACTAATTAAGTTGTGATTTGTTCATGATGGGTTAAAACAACTAAACCCAGGTTCAATGGAGATAAGGTGCATTCACACGCACAAATGAACTCCGAAAAACTGATTTTTTAAACTTCTAAATGTAAATAAAAAGGTGAATCATTTGATTAAGTCAGGTAAAGAGTGCAACAGAGGTTAACTTTTCCTCCTACATTCTGTAATGTAGATTTTGGAAGCTTGATAAATCCAGGCCTAGATGTGAACATCTGGGTCTCACCTCTCACAGTTCCACAAGTAGCAGCAGTAGCAGGTGTTGCTCCTCACAGTCAGCTCACACTCTTTGCCGAATGAGCTGCATGTCACCTGCCGTGTCATAAATAAAAGCTTTATTAGGGCGTTATTTAGTGACGCAACAGCCACAGAATCAGGAGCTGCACATGACCAGTGGGTCACTATCTGCAAGTCAACTTTTCATTTCCAGAACTTCTGGAGCAGAAAAAAGTAACTCACTGCAGTGACGTTATTTAACCACTAGATGTCACTACACACCGTGTGGAACTCAAAGTTCAAGATGAGAATGCTTTAAGAGCAAACTACAATCGAGTATTACAATCAAAAGTGATTAAATGTTGAATTATATTATAATAAAGTACACATAACATAAAGTTAACAGAGTACAGACAGAAAACGGTACATCTGTATCTGTGACAATCACCTTAGCATAGTAGCTGTCGTAGGCGTAGCCTGAAACGCTGGAGTAAAAGTTACACATTTTCTCCTCCACAGATCTCACGTCCTGTATTGTGTTAGAAAGACAGAAAAAGAGTAATTCATTATTTGAGTTATAATGTGGAGAGAGACGAGCAATTTGTAAACACTGATGTTACGCTGCCTTGTTCTACCCCACTGTGCCCATTTCCTCCCCAGAACAAATCATGATATAACAGTGATTATTACATTTGTAGCCTGTAGAGTTACGTGTGTCTCAGTTTGAACTCTTTGCCCGTCCTGATCTATCTGCTGCTGCCTCCCTGTCACTGCAGCGGTGATGGTTTACGACCTGCGCCTGGTCTCATAGCCATCAACTTCACCCAAATAATAACCTACAGCACTGAACCACGCTGGACTTTATATAGCGTGAAAGGTATTATACTCATATTCACTGCTCAAAACCTTCACCGTCCTATGAGCACAGAATAAATATATCTGCAGCAGTTTGTGCTAAGCCATTTACCTTACAAGACATGAACAGGTGCAACTATGCAACATTGTCCTCTGACTGATGTCCTGATGAGTTGAAGATTATTTTGTTATGAACAGCGTAGCGTATTTTTTGTTTGCTACATGACCAATCAGTAATAACCCAGTTTAAGCTACACCATCCAAAGTACCCTGCTGGTTTGACCTCCCTGAAGTTCACCTGTCTACATGCTCACCAAAACTTGGTATCTGGTATCTGTTTGCTACAGAATGTGCACGTCTGCCTCAGAGACCACATCTTTGTTATTACAATAAGTTATTATTACTATGCTGCAGCATTTGTTCAGCAGAAACGTGAAATTAGTTCATATCCCCCCTTCCTTGTGCAGGCATCTGAAACTGCGTGTGATCTTACAATGAACTCTGAAGCGATGATCCCGTCCACAATGGCACAGAAGAAGGATGCAATGACTCCGATGCTGATGAAGACGATCGCTGCCGTGAGCTCAAGTAAAAAGAAAAAAAGAGGGCATAAGTATGAACAAAGAAAAAAGTACCAGTAACAGCAAAAAAGATTTTGAATATTTAATAACAAATATTAATTCAACTACACGGACAGGAAACACACCTTCTGACACTTCTAAATACAATGCTGCATGATTTCTGTTTTATCGAGCAGCCAGTGAAACCAACATGGTTTATAGAGATGAGGATAAACACAGATATTTAAATCATGTTTACATTGTATTGTATACTATTGTATATATATATATATATATATATATATATATATGTGTGTGTGTGTGTATTATACATATAGCACTGTGTGTTCATTTCTTGAAATGTGATTCTTATTTATTTTTTCTAATATAACTTTCCAAACTTTGTATTACATAAAGGAAAAGTTGGGATTTTATCACATTGTGGGTGTAAACACACACACATTCCTTTAGCTTGTCTTTGCTGGTGTGTGTCCCAGTTAGTCGGCTGCACGACAATAAAAGAAATGTACGGCTTCCTGCTCTGCCCGTGCAGAGGTGCTTTGTGGGTAATTTATGGGCAAAAGGCAGAGGGATGATCTTTTGTACCAGCAAGGTCAATCTAATTTTCCCAGTCTGATACAAACACTCACAAAGACACACACACACACCTGGACGTAACAAACACACATTTCCACCCTTGTGTCATTTAAGCCAAAGAATCTGATTAGTGATCAATCAACCCCACTCATCGGCTATTTTATACAGTTTGAACAATGTGATCACACTCCTACTTCCTTCACAAAGCCTCCACAGTAAGACAAAGTAATTATCTTAGGTTACACACACACAGCCCAGCAGATGCAGCTGGCTGATCACAGATGTCTGATCATAAACTTTATCACTGAGCATCGTTTACTGTCTATTCAATTGCTCCTGCAGGACCAAACCTCCTGTACTGAAACAGCAGACTAAACATGCACTCGCTTAGTGTATCTAAATGTCTAAACTAACAGGTGGGCGAACGATTAAGTACAGCGCACAGTATTTCGACTGGGCCTGCGGTGATTTATTGGATTCATGAGTGAGTTTTCCTGTGTGTGATTTATGATTCCATTCAGAAGCTTCAGCCTTTACTCACGACCCAGAGATTTCATCCAGATTCTGTTTTTTGGTTTGATTATTTCAACAACTTACACCTGGTGATCCTGAAGCTGCAGATTAGCATGTAGGAAGTTCGCCAAAATAAGAGCACGTGAGTAGTCAGTGATGAGTGGGCGTGCCACATAACTGTTTGGTTTGGCTTAATTCGAATGTTGAAGTAATCAGTGCAATAATCTGCATGAAAGGACCAACATCAGTACCAGCATGGATGAGCAGGATGTAATTGTACGTATTGAACTGTGCTGATGAATGACAGCGACATGGGCACCTGTCCCACCTCTCCAGCCTCTCGTCTACCTGCTCCCTTCTCTCACTACAGATCACAGTGTCGTCTGCAAACACCATAGTCCGTGGTGGCTCCGCCCTGATCTCATCTTTCAACCTGTCTATCACCACTGCGAACAAGATGGGGCTCAGATCTGATCCCTGATGTAATCTTACCCTCACCTACCACTCACCTCAGCGTTGTCTCGTTAGCCTCATACATGTCCTGCACCACCCTCACATACGTCTGTGCCACTGCTGACTTCCTCATACAGTAGCACGGATCCTCTCCTGGTAATCATCATATGATTGTGGCGCCCTTTAATATGTTTCAAATAAAAATGTTATTCAAGCTATTTGAAGTTTAACTAGTAGTGTGACATTTCAAATAGCTGCGTTTTCTACATTTTCTACTTATACATGTTATTGTGAAATAAATGTTAAATTTGTGAAGTGAAATAAGAGTCAGTCTGAGAAAATCTGGGTGGGTTTTATCAGCCCCTGGTCCAGACTCTCCACTTCATTAGCGGCTTAAATGACTCCGCTTTTATGGGCTGCGAGTGGCAGATGAGGCAGCAGTGGAGAAAATAGAGCCTGACAACTGCATTACTTCACATTACCTTAGCACCAGCTGCCAGCGCGTTAAACATCTAAGCACATCTCTGGTGTGACCAAAGCTCCCCTGACACAACTGCGGCAGAGAGAAAAACCAAATACTGCAGAGGATGAAAGACCTACTGTAGTTTTGTAATTTTACTAAGCGCTGGTTGGTTTCCCATAAATAACCATTGGAGACCTACAGAGGTAAAACGAACTAACTCTGGAACGTTGTTTTCACGGTTTGTCAGATAAATACAACAACAGAGAGAAGCAGAGTTTTCAAGAAGAAAATGCATCTAGGATGAAAAGACAAAAATGGATTTTATAGCTTTAGTAAAGATATTTATCAGGTTACGTAACTAAACTAAAGTCGCTGACTGCTGCAAAGTCTTCTTCCCTTGCTCAGTGGTCCAGTGACCAGTCATGACCACAGTTTGACACGCTGGTAATAATAATAATGGCTTGTTGGGTAAAATACAACCTTTTAAAGGTCCGAGCTGCAAGGTGACCAAAAGGACGGCTACAGAAGAGACGACTACGGAAGAAGAAGCTGCTGGAGCAAAGAACATGAGCTACATGAAGCATGTAGTCATAAAGAAAGTCACTGACAGAGCAGCAGCAGTAGCTTGTTTTATTCTCTCCCTCTTTTACACTCAGAATTTAGATAAGACTAAAGGAAAGACTGGCGATATATGAGTCATTAAGCTTCGTCCAGGAAATGAGCTCAACTGTGTTTTTTATCCACAACAAGCCTTAGGGTCACAGTGTTGGCTGCTGTAGTATGAGTGACACAAAGACAGAAATGTACATAAAATAAAGGTTCCCGTTAACGGAAACCTTAAAATACTTTTTGTTTTCTACTGTAAGTGCCATTCTTCTACAAGGAACATTTCTCATAAGAATTTAACCTGTTGTTGACGTGTTGTGTGTCTTCGAGCAATGATTATCACATACTTATAGCTCAGAGTTAGTTTTAACACAGATAACTATTGTTTTACATTATGTTTTATGATGTTTGTCATCATTTCCTCTGTCTCTTTATTCACAGTCTTAGTGTTACATCAGTGTCACGCGTTTTTTGGTCAAACGACCAGGAAATGTCTCTGTTTGGCTTCAGTGGATGTTCACAGTTCAAACGGCATCGACATCATTCAAACTGTCCACCTGAGGTGAGAAGAGCAAAGCACCGTGAGACCCAGGAAGTAAGAGAAGCATCGCCGCTCTCCGGTGACTCTTTGCCTCGTGGCGCGGTTAGTTGTTCTTTAATGAGCGACCTCCCTCTCTGCCAACCAGCTCTCATGTTACGGCGCGAGCGTCCCACACAGGAGGGAAGGAGACACCAGTGTGAGGAACAAACATCATTCCACATGTGTCTCCTAAGAGACACCGTAGACCAGTGCCAGTGTGGCAGTGATCACGCCATTAAAGTTTAAAGCACGTGAGCCGGGACCGATGCCACGAGACGGAAACGTACAGCAGGGAGTAAACGTCTTTAGAGTCACGTGACGTGGAGTGCAGAAAATCCTGACACGTCAGCATTTTAACAACGAGACTTTGTCTTTAATAAATGATTCATGCAGAACTCTGTCCACTGTAAACACACACACACACACAGAGCACATCTCTCCACATGTGAACAAATCTAGGAAGACTGGATTAGATACAGTACACTGTAGAGTAACATAAGACAAAGTGATCTGACCAGGCACATGACACCCTGGATGCCACATAAAATATTAACAACACACACACACACACACACACATACCACAGTCATGGAGACAGCCCGATGGAACATGTTTATATGGCTGTTTTCTTCATCTCTACATGTCTAGGAAAAAGTAAAGTCACTAAGCAAAGAAACCTACTCACTGACAGTCACTGAAGTAGAACTGGGAACCACATTACAACTTCATTTTTATTTTCAGCATCATTTTGCACTCTGAAAGTTGCTCAGCCCAATTACATGTCATTCAAATTACTCCAACGACCCTCTTGTGTCCAGTATTACACCAGCATCCTTCTGCAGTCCAGATTTCAGATTGCTACCAGCGCACGGAGCACACATTATGCTAAAACCCTGACGCCCTCGTAACCCTTTTTAGCTTACATTTGTATTTTGTTATGGCAGTCTGGAATTGCTAACTCAATTAGCAATTCCAGATCCAGGATCCAGGATTGAAACCCTAGTGCTGGCGCCCAGCCCAGATAAATGGGAGGACAACAAACATGCCGAGGCAGATGATCTGCTGTGGTGACGCTGAGAGAGAGCAAGAAACGTGCATTTGGTGAATATGACAATATCTCGAGTGGCAAGTTTGGCTGGGGCAACATTTTCCTCCAACTCTCTGCAAAATTAGATGATTTCAACAAGAACCTAATAATCAGGAACAATTTCAGAGCTGAAAAACAAGCGCTCAGATCAATCTGCTGACGTTTCTGTGTCACTGGTGTCCTGTTAACACAATTACTCATGCTGGCTTTCGTAGGGGACACTGTTAAAAACATATGACATAGAATAGCTTCAGCTTTTGCCCGCCTAGTTTCCTACTGTCAGCCGCTTGATTACTCGACTTCACATGATGATCAGAGGTTAATTCATCAGTGCTGAGTTTTTAGACGTTGATGATAAACTGAGTGAAAATGAAACTTTGATGATATTATACCTGTGTCCCCGACTGAAACTAAAGGAGCCCTGTAGGCAACTGACCAATACTAATGCAGTTTGCCCTCTTGTCCGTGAAATCCAGAGCCGATCACATTCACTCCCCTGACCACAAATCCAGTCACATCCACGAACCCGAGCGCAAGGACCAAGAACACATTATGCTGCCATCAAGTAATCAGATTTGTTTGTCACTCATAATGGAGCAATTTCCTGTAAAACAGTTTGGAGAATTTGCAAAGTCTGTAACACAATCCTTTAATTTATGATATATATATATATATATATATATATATGTCTGTTTCCAGATTCATTTTTAGAAGATGAATATTATGACACTCGAGTTGAAATCACCTTGACAGTGACGGCTACAGTGTGAGCCATCACGTTGGAAACATTTCCCAACTCAAACGTCACTGCGGCAGAAACACACAACATTTACATATTTCCAAATAAATTAATATAGAGCACTTCTTAACATGCAACAGAAACAGGGCCCTTTAAACACTAGGAATATATACACAACAGTAGTATCAGTGTGAGCTCTTTAGTAAATGTACACCTCTGCAGATGATGTGTGGGAGAAGCCTATTGAGTATACGTTCAGGAGGAAATCAACAAAAATACACAAAGAATTCACTAAGAATTTGATTTGCTCGGCTTCGGATGGGGCTGTGGAACCTTTTTCTACAGACGCGCGTAAGCTGTCCTTATAAACAGGCACAAGATCAGACTCACCATAGGTTTACGGTTTTCCACCAGATGAACGCCAACAATTCCCAGAAAAGCTCCAAAACTCAGCTGGAGACACAGGGAGGTCAAAGGTTTTCACGTTCATATTAGTGTTTGTGACGTTAGTGACTTACATTCATTGTCAGGATGAAAACTGTTAAGAATTGTGAGAAGGACTTCACTCACGATGATGCCGGGGTAATATCCAGCCACTGGCACGTTGTCTGTGCGAGTGGCAGAGCTCAGGCCCACAGCCAGCACCACCAGAGCCAGAGCCAGCAGAGACACGTTCACACCCAGAGCCGTCTTCCTCCGACGCATGTACTGAACTGAGGAGGAAATAAGGTCGTGGAATAAGACAGAGACCTTTTCATGTTTCCTAATTACAAATGAGCAGAACTCGAGCTGTGGGAGAAGCGTTTAAGGCGTTTCTGTTGTTCTGTCACCTAAAATAAGAGAATTTATAACTAAATCTTTGACTTTCACAAACGTATTGCTCGACATTTATACGTGTTGGTGAAGTCTTTACACTAAAGATCAGTCTGACCCTCATGAGAGGAACTTCTTGGCTGCCAGATTGAGAAAAATCCTCCTGTCACCACTTTGTCATATCTCGTTTTGTTTTTTTAGTGAGAGATCTGTGATGAACTATTTGAGCAGGTAATATGCACCAGAATACATTTATTAAGAGCATTCTAACATTTACAGCTTCAAGGTGTATGATTTGTACTTCCCATAATTTAACGTTTCAGGACAGTTGCGGTACCTCTTCCTGGCAACAGGGCCGTTTCTGGGTCCCCTGTGCAAGATTATTTTAGGGGCCCCTATTTTAAATCGATATAACAAATTTAAACCCTTCAATTATCTGTTGCAATGCATCATAGTTGGTTCTCAAACCTAAAATTAAAAACATGATTTAAGATTAACAACACACAAGATTCATATCGGATTCACTGTTTATATTTTTTTATATTTTATATTCATCATTTTGGTTTATTACATAATGAACATAAATACGTAAAGAGCAGAAGTGCCCAAATTTTCTTTTAAACTGATAAATTTAATGATGTAAAGATACCTGTAGGAAAAATTGGCAGCGAAGGTGCCTTACAAATGCAGTTTTAAAACAAAAGTTAATGTAACTGGGACAATTTGAGTTTTAAAATGTGAATGAAGTCACCCAAGAATAATTAAATAAAGAAGAATTAAACTTGTACCAGTCTGGGTGCAAACCTGAGTCTCCCACATGCTAAAACAACTACTTACCAGTTGAGCTACCAAAGGCATGCAGGATAACGAAGATGTCTCGTTAGGAGCAGACCAAAGTTAATACTCTGTTTCTGCGATACATGAAACATTTTCCAACAGTTCCTGTCAACATTACAGAGCAAACATAATCTGAGAGATATTTCAATTAAGTGTAATGCTAATGATAATAGCGGTAGCTTGGGCGCCCCCTGGTGGCCGCGGGGCCCTCTGCATCTGCATAGTCCGCATAGCGCAACAAACGGTGCTGTCTGTCGAACCAAAGTTTCT
Source organism: Microctenopoma stevenorrisi (assembly GCA_032270685.1). NCBI lineage: Eukaryota > Metazoa > Chordata > Actinopteri > Anabantiformes > Anabantidae > Microctenopoma > Microctenopoma stevenorrisi. The sequence continues at coordinate 9,559,095 of JAUMTR010000017.1, forward strand.
ATTAACGGCTTATAACTGAGGAGAAAAGCTTAGTTGATTCAATTGTAACAATCCATCAGTTAATGACTTCTTAACTACGTGTATATTGAAGGTAATAACAACAACCTGAATAACATCTTGTTAACGTTACGAAGATGAGGATAAAAGTTGGCAAACCTGCTGCAGACTGAACTTCTGTCGCTGTTTCCTGACTTTGCTGAGGCTGCTGAGTTTCAGGCTGCTGCATTTCGACTCAGTCCGGAATATTGTGAAGGTAAATAAAAGGCAAACAACCAGGCGCGTTTTTTTTTTGTCGCTGTCTCTTCAAAACAGAGTCTTCATCCTCCACCGCGACACGTGCGTCAGATCTGTATAATGTTGGATAAATAACAGCAAGGTTTGGTGTAAATGTGTTTCACCACAGCTGAGTGTGAGCTCAAACGGGGTGAAGTTTTCATGAAACCTGAGAGAGAGAGAGAGAGAGAGAGAAAGAGAGAGAGAGACCAATCCGCTCCCCGCCTCACCTCCGTGATAAATTATTAAATGATGTATCGTACACCCACCTTCTAGTTGGGATTTGTGTTTAAAATACATCGACAAGTACATTAAAACACGGTGTTTGTCCTGTATCGAGGTTTTGTCTTGTGGGTTTGGATGTTTCCAGGTTGGGACACATACAGGTAAAGATGCTGCAGCGGTGATGCTGAGGTTCACAGCGCCCCATCAGATGAATGTGATGAAGATGACGAAACAAATAAAACAGTACAACGTACATTCAATTTTCATTATCATTTCATGTGGAATGTATTTTCTTGTGTGAATTATTGTTACATCGTCATCTGTGGGAATATTTTATTTTTTTATTATTTTCTATACAGTAATTGATCTTTATCTTAATTGATAATTTAGTTAAATATTTTTTTAATTTTAGAAAATATAAATATGTTGGCAGGTCAGTGTTTGAATCGTTTGCGACATGTGCATGTGAAACACAAATGTGTGAAACACACACAGGTGCGGACCAGAGAAAGAGTGGTGGGATCCTAAAGGTGTCATTTATAAAGTTCTGGGTCTAGACAAACCAGAGAAGACAAGACAGAGTCAAAGCTGATTTAATTAGAAATAGAATATATTTAGATTTTTAAATCATGGTCGGAAGTAACTAAATAGATTTTTACTTGCTTATCATTCACACACACACGCACACACACACGCACACACACACTCACACACACACACATACACACACACACACACCCACATTAGAACCAATTGTGCATAACTCAAAAAATAAAACTATAGCTTAATTGTAGACACAGACAATTAGATAAAGCAAGGAGAAAGTGTGAAGCACTAAAGAATCCAAATAGTTATAATTATAGTTATAATAGTTATAATCTCAACATTATTACACAGTTTGATATTCATCAGCAAAAAACGGGATAAAATGTTGATATGTCATCATCATCAGCGTTCATCCCTCTTCAATCCACCACAAACCAACAGGTCTTGTTTGGAAGTTCTACAGAAAGCGAGGTTCATCAATAAACAGTCCGTGTGGAGCAGCATCTTACGACACTGTGCACGTGGATGACTTGGGCGGCTGCTCCAGGATGGATTCACGTCGAAGGTCATTGGGCAAAGTGCTGTTGGGGCCCCAAACCGTGAGCTCGCCGTAGATCCCCATCTCAATCATCTCCTCCTGCCAGGGGATGGAGATGTTCCCTGAGGCAAACTCATCAAAGAATTCTCTGTCCTTGTCTTCGAGCTGCACGCCTTTAACCGTGGAGAAGGCCCCGACATCATCGATGTTCTTAGCATAAACGGTCTTGGAGTCTGGCACAAAAGGGGGTGTGAGGATCCCTGAGGAGACACAACACAGAAAGGTACAGTGTTCTGTAACTTTATTTAAAGTCGCCATATTGAGAAAATGTTCCACTTCCACTAGATCCTGGAATTAGGTTTGTTATGCCACACCACACACTTTAAATTCCATACAGAGAGACTCTATATGAAACACAGAGGAAATAAAATGGACTGGTGATTGAAAGGAAAGAATCTCTGACTCCAGACCTGCATTCAGTTTCCTCCAGTTGATCCCGCTGAAGAAGGGGTGCGCCCTGAGCTCGTCACACGACTCGCTCCTGAAGCCGAGCCTCTTGTCGACCTCCTTGCACAGCAGACCCTCACAGATAGACCGGCCGTTCTCGCTGAACCTCTCTGGGTACGTTACTGGGTCGTTCAGAATACGCTTCTTCACCACCTTGTTCTCAACCTTGAAGGAGAACAAAGAATAGAAACACATGATCAGCCTTTAAATTTAGTATACCAGTAATTTCAATATGAACAAAGGAACTAATACCAGCACTGCTCTTATTATTAATGAATTATCTGCTTTATCTTCTATAAATAAAATGTTTATAGTGATATAAATCAGACACAGGTCCAGATACAGAAAAGTAAAGTATATGCAAAGTAACTCTGTATATAAAATATATAATATATAATATATATAATAAAATCCACCAGTTCTGACTTCTCATATTTCACCGCAGTATCAGCATCAGGCCACAAGTCGGCAGGCTGAGCCATTGTATGATGGGATAGGAGTGTTAGGAGGCAGAGAAACTACATGCAAAGGATCAAACACCACAGTCAAAGCTCACATTAAATGTCCAAACGCAGCTCGTTTACCTTCTCTCCTCTGGTCCTAAAGGGTCCTTTGGCAGCCATAAACTCATAGAGAGTGACCCCCAGAGCAAAATAATCGACAGAGTAGTCGTACTCCTCTCCTCTCAGCAGCTCTGGAGCCATAAAACCTGCAGGAGAGGGAAAAGTGTTTCAGCCTTTCAGAAAGATGGAAAATCTGGATATTTCAAGTGATAAAAATGATCATATGATAATTCTATGTGAAAATTTTAAGTAGTAAAATAGTACATTAATCTGTCACATTATTATCTAGGGATTTTACTTTGGTATTTCTGCACAACAAATTGTCATATTTGTCAGAATAAATCAGATTTTATTTTTACAATTTATTAATTATAAAACAAAAAACTGCTCAAATATAAATAAATACACAAGACATAGTAAAATTATTTTTTACAAAACTCATTTTAAAAGTCAGACAAAACAAATCAGATCCATCATGTTGTTCTAACATATGCAGCACATTGTGTTTATATTATCTGTTCATGCGCAGACATAGGCAGGGATTCAAATGAAGGCAGATCATTATTTTATCAGCTTTAATTTGAAATCAGTTTACTTATATAGGTTAAGACTTACTAAATATAATAATATAATTATGTGTAGAATAGAATTTAATACATTTGCAATGTGGCAGCTTAGTTTCACTCCAGTCATTCAGCGTATACTGGTGTAATGTGCTGCCGAGTTTGATAATACACAGGACAAGCTCAATGTTATTTTCAGAGTGAGAAAGACCAGTTGTAAAGAGCTGCGTGTTTTGTGGACACTGCACTACTACTTTCTTTATTGTACCTGGAGTCCCAGCATAGCCCTTGATTTTGAACTGATCATCAGCCAGCTCCACCGCCAGACCAAGGTCAGAGATACGGACGTTACCTGTGAGGACAAACACCCGCGTAATGTCAAGAGTTGTGCACGTCACAGATACGAATGCTGACCTGCACACTACGTCTCCAAGTCGTTAACCCGTAGTACTGTGATAACTCAAAGATGTCCTTGTGTTAGATGTAAGACACCGCATGTACTGAAGGTGTGAAGTGTTTCAAAGTGTTAATACAGACCAGCATGTGTGTGTGTGTGTTTTGACCACAGGAGCATACACACAAACAGGACATATAAAATCAAGGTGAACTGTTTTTTTTTACATTACACTAAGCTAAACATCTCCTGCCTTCAGGTTAATTTCAGTCGTATCGATCTTCTGATAATTATATTTTACACAATATATTATAAATTACAACTCAAAAAAACTTAAGTTATTATTTGATCAAAGTTTTGTTGTTCCAATATCAGAATTCAATAGACATCTCCAAGATGAATCAGAATGAGCTCTTACCTAAATGCAGCATTATACAACCTCACTTTCACGGTCAACCCTGCATCTTTCTGTCTGTCAACAGCTACATATGTCTATATCACGCACGCGTGTCCGACCTTGATTATCCAGCAGCACATTCTCTGGTTTGAGGTCTCTGTATATAATTCTTTTCTGGTGGAGGTGCTCCAGGCCTTGGATGATCTGAGCTGCATAGTAGCAGGCCCGAGGCTCCTCAAACCCTGGATTGTTCTCATCCACGTTGTAGATATGATACCTATTGGCATAAAAGACACAACTCATTTTTAAGCCAAAAATGCCAAACACCCACTGATTTTAGTCTCTCAAATGTGATAGTCAACACGTCTGACTGAACCCAGATTGATTTTTTTCTATTATTTGAGAAAATTGAAGTTGAAGCACTACATATATATAAAACAAAAAAGCTCAATGTTACACATGATTTAAAATTTAAAACAATTAGAAAAAGAGAGAGAGCAACACAACACGCGCCCTTCATCTCTGGTGCACTTTTTATGCAACATGAAATCATAGTGAGGTCTCACCTCAGGTCTCCACCATTCATGATGGTCATGACCAGACACAACTCTGTTTTTGACTGGAAGGCATAAGCCAAAGACACGATGAACCTGCTGTGAACTCGAGACAGGATCCTCTTCTCCACCATCGCCCCCTATAGGACAGGAAAGGACAGCAAGAATGAACAGATCCACCATAATATTTGAGCCACTGCCCACCTGCAAAACGTTCATTTTCTCTCTATTGAAGGTCAGTGAGTGATAGAACAGTGTCAGGCTTTGCCTTATTCATTAAAACAGGTGGGAAAAGATAGTCTTTTATTATTATGTTTTGAAGAATTATAATGAGCTGTCAAGGAAGAGTTAACTGATGAATGCAATCTTATTGTCTCCAATTTGGAATCCAGTGCAGAAGTGCTCTGTTTATTAACATGGTGGGATTGACACTATATAAGGAGATCTACATGTTCTAATGCTAAAGGCGCTAATCATATAAGCCAAAGGTGTCTAATGTCATGTGCAAGGCTCCATTTGGTTCGTCTGGATGTACTGACTGTAAGTTAGAGTGGAATCCTACAACGATACTGTACAAAAAGTCTCTCGCTTACCTCGTAGCCTTTTCTTTTCTTCAGCCTCTTCTTATTGAGCTTTTTGCAGGCGTACAGTTTCCCCGTGGCCTTCATCTGACAGGCAGACACTTCCCCAAAACCCCCTTTCCCCAACACACGGAAATCCACGAACCAGTCCTCTCCCTTGGGCTGCGTCTCCAGCCACTTCCACTGCAAAAGCCTTTTCAGATACATGCTCTCCAGAAAGAACGTGTAGGGTACTTCCTTGAGAAAGTCCATCACACTGTCCATAGTCTCATTGAAAAGGTCATCTCCGGGCTCTTGGTGTTTCTCTTTGACCTTTGTGATGCCATTTTCAGGCAGGAAGGGGCAGAAATACTTGGCCCCAGGCTCCATGTAGCGGGACAAGATCTTGCTTGCTTTATTCACACGGTCTCCATCCTCAGCCATATTGTATTCCTCAATGTCTTTCCAGAGACGGCAGGGGCCTTTATACTCAGGGCTGGAGTCTAGGAACTCCTGGAAGAGACGTTTCCCGATGGGCTGCTCCACACAAAGTGTCTGGAACCCCAGGTCCAAAGTCTCCCGCAGACCCTCACACACTGTGATGTGGGGCAGCTTCAGGCGGGAGTGGTACTTCTTGTCTCGGTTAGATGCATGGTTGGCAGTGCCATCAAAGCTCCCGCGCGCTGAGATGTAGGCAGAGTTGGCCACCACTGTTGTCAGGCCTCCGATGTCCATGGTGACACAGTGGAAAAGTCCAACAGAGGGACTGAGAAATATGTGTAAAAGGTGGAGCAGCAGAGGACGACTGTAAATAGGTGCAGAGAAGAAAAGCTAGATGAAGAAAAAGATGAAGAAAGTGGAAGACAAGCAAATAAATTACTAAAAAAAACAGATCATCTCTGTGTTGTGGATTTCCTCTGGTGATTTAGACTGTCTCATCCATGAGGCTGTCTACTCTCTGCAGACAGCCACAGAGATCTGAGTGTTTCCCTCAGTCAGGGTGTCACTAAACCCGAGACTCCCTCCTCTTCCTCTTACACACATGCAGACACACATGCAGATCTACCTGACTCATCACCTTTCCACAGAGGGATTTACACACGCTGTAACGCTTTATCCTCTGCTAACCCGCGTGCCTGCTGCAGGTGAAGAGGAGGGAACAGAACGAACCAAGGGTTCCGGGAACATGATGGAGAGGAGAGGAGAAGGAGAGAGCGGGGATAAATATGCATGTGGTGCATGCTGAGTTTTACTCACAATGAGAACTGGTAGAAAATTGCACAGTAGTTAACTGAGGTCTGGATCAGGGAAAACATGCTTACATTTGATAATTAGCAACTAATGCTTCTAACAGCTGAGGCTGATGAGAATTATCTTCTCTAAGTGAAAACCTAAATAAAGGATTTTGATGATATTTGACATTCATGCCCTCTAAACTGGTCCAGATTAAATTTTTCTTCCACTAGTTCATGCCTCAGTCTGTGGTATTAGAACCAGCCTGTCAGGCTGTTCAAGGTGACCCAAAGGTTACTTCAAGGAGCAAAAGACATTGTTGCTGCAGAATAAATTGTACCTGTTTCTATGTTGTTCCACCCCTGCTTTCCCAGCTACTGAACGCCCACCTTATCACAGCCTTATAAATAGGAGGTAATACATACATCCAACTGAGTGTTAGCTTCTACTGTAAAAGAGAATGAGACACGCCTGAAGGGAGCTCAAACTCTTTGAAGGGGGACAAGAGAGAGGAGACACAATTTATATATTGACTGTGGACACAGCGACTGTTTTGGATCTTGGTCGGCACTGAATTTCATTATGGCCACCCTGAAAGAGAAGAGGACCTGTGGACAGCGATGTGAAGACTTTGGCCATTTTGTCTGGAACTCAGACAATGGGACGTTTATGGGGAGAACGCCAGAAAAATGGGGTAAGAAGGAAATACCATCAATACTCATCTCAGTTGTGTGTAATTAAAGAAACACTGAAAATATACAGGAGGTACGTTCATCCCCACTCTCTCTACAAACGAACTTGTGGTCATTCTGACCTTTAAAACTGCAAAAAAAAAAAAAATGTGCACAATGAAGACAGACCAAGACCCAGATGCCTTTAAGTGCACTGAAAGAGTTCTGGATGTGACCAGCGAGTGGTACAGAAATATCTTCTGTCAGTGTCTTTTTCTTACGTATGAGAAAAGGATGAATGAATTTTTATTACTTTCTGCACATTGTTAAGTGTAATCTATAGCTTCATATATTACAGTCAACATACAAATGAAAAAACATAGACTTAACTAAATAATAGACCATATTTTGTATGTGTATTAGCTAACAGAGAAACCCAGCCAGTCATCAGGTACTTTCACTGTGACATTTTCTGCCCTTTCACAGCAGGTGTACGTTTGCAGTATGTGGACAGAGAGAGATAACACTGTGGCTGTGATTGTTTTGACTGATTTTGATCAGATTAAATTCAGCTCACATCAACAGAGGACACGGTGACCGCTGCTGGTGCAGACACACATGAGACTTACAGTACCTTACTGTGCATGCTCAGACATGAACTACACATAAACCTGTAGTGGGTGTGCGACCCCCACTGAAGATTCTTTCTCTCCTCCTCAGTCTACATCAGTCTTTACTATGTGGCCTTCTACGTGGTGATGACAGCCCTGTTTTCTTTGGCCATCTGGGTTCTCATGTACACCTTGGATCCATATGCACCTGACTACCAGGACCGGCTACAGTCTCCAGGTAAAACAACAACACGTTAAGGTAGCAACGGACATCAGTGGCTCTTATTCAGCTCTGTTTGGCTGTTTAGGGGTGATGGTGTGGCCGGACACATATGGAGAGGAAGATATTGAAATCTCCTACAACACATCGGACAAGGCCAGCGTGATGAAGATGTCCAACATCCTTCACAAGTTCCTGAAGCGTCAGTATTTATTTAAGGGGAAATGTGAATTATGACTCATGGCTGATTTAAGGTAAAATGTGAGTCTGCATCTTTCTCCTTCAGCTTACAATGATACCCAGCAGCTTGGATGTAACCACTATAACTGCACCAAGGGAAAATACTTCATCCAGAAAACCTTTACTGCCCCTCATCACACCAAGTGGTCCTGTCCCTTCACACAAAGCATGCTGGGAGCCTGCTCAGGGCTGGAGGACCCAACGTTCGGCTACAACTCCACGAGGCCTTGTGTTGTCATAAAGATGAACAGGGTGTGTTTTGGCACCTGTAGAAAACACGATTTTGCTGTACATATAAATTTTTATTTAATAATCGAGACTAAAGAAACGTTCTGTGTTGTTACTGCAGATCATTAACTTTTTGCCTTCTAATCACACCGAGCTTCCTCCATATGTCAACTGCACTATACTGGTAAGCAACGACTGCATATATGGATTTTAAGTCAACAAGTCTAAACATTAATTGAAGAGGTACCTCTGTGAGTAAGATTATTAATAATCAATTAATAATTAATCTAGAGGCAAATAATATGGAATCATACATTTCCATAATGCGACTCACAAATTCAACAGCCTCAGTTTAAAAATACACAAACAGGTGTTTGTTTGTTTGTTTGTTTATAGGAAGGACACCAAAATGTGGAAAACATCGAGTACTTCCCTGACCACGGTATAATGGATCTATCTTACTTTCCTTACTATGGAAATTTGGCACAGGTAAGCAAAGAAAACCACACAACCACTGATCAGAATTATGCCTGTCGGATGTCTCTGCGGCAAAAAGCACAGCACAAAGACTGGAAAAAACCTTAAAACAACATGACATCAGATGCAACTATAACTGAAACACAACAGTAACCAACGATCTGTACTCGACGCTCTCTCCTTCAGCCCACTTATGTCAACCCGTTGGTGGCCGTTCGATTCAGCCTGGTCAGAGACAAGAAGACCAAGCTTCAGTGCCGAGTGGTGGCTGACAAGATCACCTACGAGCATTACCACGAGCCCTACGAGGGAAAAGTAATCTTCTACCTCCAGGCAGTGAAATGAAAAAGATGTCTTGAATGTAATAGTTCACCTGACAGTACAAAAGAGAAACTGCAGATCTACTATTCAACCTTTACACCAGTACTCAACTGTTCTCTGTGCTTTTATCAACAAGGTTTTTTTAATGCTTTGCTAATTGATTCTTTGGCATCTGAATATTAAATGTTGTGATGAAATACACAGTAAAAATATAACTTACATAAAAAAACAGTGCTAACTGTGTCTGTGGAAAATAAAAAAAATGAATACGTTTTTCAGTAAAAACGACATTTTCAGTTTTGTCTCATTAAATTACAAAAATACCCTCCAGGATAATTATTTATTGTGTTTTTATGAGTAAAATTGGCAAAACTTTTACTATGACAACTAAGATAAAGAAATAAACACTCAACCACGGTAAGCCTGTGGAGTATTTGTACTCTCACTAACTGGATGATGATGGCAACAAATCTGCTGACTGCAAAGTTTGTGGGTTATCAGCTTACACTGTACAAGTGACGTGTGGGTTCGTCTTGTCCACTGCTGATTATTAAATCGTTATTAGACAGGGTTTCCCTGACTCAGAGATCTTGGAAGCCAGACGTTGTTACCTTGAAAAAGATTATGATGGTAGGTGATGAGGTAACAAGGATTCAATCACATTAACCTGTGAAGATTGTTGAAAAAATGTAGATGCATTTAGTAGCAGTGCAGTAGGGAGGTGGTCCCAAGATAAATATCATCCTTAAAAAGGAAAAGTCCTAATATCACGTGTATAGATTCTGGATTTCAAATCATTTCTGTACTACTTGGAGGGATGTCTTAGTTTTCTTGTGAGGATTTTTACATTTAGGGCAGCTATGGCTCAGGAGGTAGAGCAGTCAATCGTAGGATTGTCAAGCAAAGTGCCTTTAGGCTTTTTTTATGATGTTTTTATGAGTTTGTGGCCGGAGCAGAGGTCGAGTCAGAAGCCGCGGGTTAACAGGAGCAGGAGTAGAGTTAAAAAATATATTTCTTAAGATTTCTCTGTCGCATGTTATCTTTTTAGCTCGTCTTTGCTGTATTTAAAGTATGAGATATTTTAATAATAATATGATGTATAAATCATACGACAATTAGAGATGGTGACCCTGCATCGCAACCAGCTCCACTACCAACTACTGTTTTCATACTTTCTGCATATAAATTTAGGTTTTACATGATTTTTTATTCTATAATTTAAAAATCTCACCAACATTGATAAAAGCAGCAATAGATTTGGCATAAACTAATACAAGAAGAAAAGGCTGGTGAACTTGAAGCCGCATCGTTTGGCTGTGCAAAGGTGCAGGCTGAAGAAACAGGAAGGACGCTCGGTGCCTTTCTGTAGATCTACAAATGATTAGTAGCAGAACACGGGATGATCATTGAGAGACAGCAGTTTCTGACCCATGAAACGTTACCAACCTCTTCTCGGCGGCACGAGAGGAGCCTCGCTGCTGGGTCAGACGGTATTTCACCCATCTCCTTTGTACGTCACTCTACACATTAGATATTCTCTAATCTCAGACTTTCTCTAGAGAATGTGCTGTAAAAAAACAATCAATGTAAGGCCAGGTGAATACATCTTCATTGTCCACCTTTAATAAATAAGTGAATTCATTCAACAATTGAAACGTAGGCTACATAATGAAAACAGATTTTCTTTGTGCTTGTGAGTGTCATGGTCACCAACACACACACGTAAACTTAAACGCAATCTCTGTTAACCTACTTCACGAAAACTATTAGGACACAGTATTAAACTTTACAGTAAAGTGATAGTGTTGCATACATTGTGAACACACTCTCATCAGTTTCCCATCATCCCAATTTCCCATAGTTTTATGACCTGCCATTGTATTTTGTATTTTGTATTTTCCTTAGTTTGTTTTTTCATGTACTTATGTGCAAAACTGTAAATATAAAATCCAAAATAAAACAAGTGATTTGTCAGTTTTAAGGTTGAGTGCCAAGTGTTATGACGCCTACGTAACTCACAGTAATACAATGATCAGAATAAAGTACAAATACCATCTATTCAATGCAGCAGACAGAAGGTTTGCATTGGAAACAGAATCTTACAAAATCTAAAACTGAAAACCTTTAAAAACAAAAGTGAAAATGTAATTCATATATAACAGAGGAAAAACATTTTAAGTATTAATAGATTTGTTTCTCTTACAAGGAGACATTGAGTTGGTATGAAGCCTCAGATTTGGTCTTGAGATTCAGGACAGATTAACAAATAAAACAAACTGTCTCATTACTTAAATTAAAGTACTAACTGGACTCGTTCTGATACGTGTTCAAGACGAAGTCATCACAGCTTGAGCGAGTACTTTGTGCTCCTCTGGTAAATTGGGTTAAAATAGTCAGAATGAAGGGGTTCCGTAATATTGTAACTTGCAAAGCTTAATCTAAAGCTACGCTGCCCTTCAGAGTGTGGAGCCACTTTTAAATGTCCTTGTTCTTTCTAGGAACATAAAGCTGTGCTAACAAACATCTCTCTTTTTCCACTGACAAACTTGCACTAGCAAACAAAGACCCACTGCAACATGTGACAAAAAGGGACTCCTGCACAAATACAACTAAACAAACCATTTCCATTAAGAATGTTTACACTGAACCAAAGTTTAACCAACTTTGTCAATGAATGTCTGTTAACAAAAAGCTTTTCTAAATGGTCAAATAAGACTTAACGTGTACTTCTTGCCTCGCTGTGTTATAGGAATTCTTGTACACAGAAGCCTTTTGCCCCTGAAGTTGATTTGGTCATGTTACTACTTTGCGTTCAGCTCGGGAAACACATCTGTGTGTGGTAACTCTCCACAGCACAGGAGCCAGCAGCAAACTGAGAGTGGTGACACTGAGAACCAATAGGTACACCTGAGCAGACAGAGGGAGACAGAGACATAAACATAAGGATTATAAACCTCACACAAGGCGGGACATTAAAAAGCAACCATAAGAAAAGACACCGACTGGGGGCCGACTGAGGCCTTCTCTGAAGTTTAAAAAACTCACTTCCCTGGAGATGATGCCAGCCCGACGAGCGCGGCTGCTCAAGACGAAGGAGAATTCGCTGACCTGCGCAAGTCCAGCCGAGACAACCCACCGTATGTGACGAGAGCCTGGAGGCAGGATCGCTGACAGAACCAGTACGGCCATCACGAACTGGGAGGAGAAAGCGAGACTGTGACGAAAAGTGAAGCAAAGAAGGAAAATAGCAAAAGAGTGCAAAGCGCGGTACCTTCATAATGACAAGCGTTAGTGTCAGAACCAGTAGAATGGTGAGTTCGTACAACACAAAGGTTGGAAACACGTGCAGACCTGCACAGACACACGAGACGGTTCATTAAGGTCTCAACACAAATGACACCAAAGTCTGTCATGAAAATAAAGCATAGCTCTGTCTTCATTTTGTTGGATCTGACCGATGGAAGCAAAGAAAATGATGGCAAGGAAGTCTCTGATTGGTTCAATACATCCCGTGACCTCTGCGGTCACCATGTGACCCTGTGTGGACAGCAATGCTCCAGCCAGGAAACAGCCCAGCTCCATAGAAACATCCAGAAACTCCGTTACCTGAAAAAGAAATCGACACCGACAGTTCCTTCAGAAGAGAGTAATAACAACGCTGCGCTGGAGAAAATAAGTTGCAACTTTTACAGGGACATATAAGGACCTTACAAACAGTTTAAACTCTAAGAATAAGAGTTCCCGTAAAACTAAATTCATACCGTCAGCATGAAAAAGACGAAAGCTGCCATCCCCAGCACCAGGATCTCCTTGTTGCCTTTACTCTCAGCATGGAGTTTCTTGTAATAGGGGCAAATCAGGAAGGATTTAAGTAACAGACATAACAACAGCACAGCGGCCAGAGACACCAGGACCTGGGCCAGGAGATACAGCACACGGAGACTTCCAAGCAAGAGGCTGTAAGTGGCGTGAAGAAGAACAAACGGGTTTACAGAGCTGTGTTTGCCTTTGTGAGTCTGTGTGACTTTAGGAGAAAAGACTAAAGCACCTGTCCAAGTCTCCGCTCTGTGCTTGGATCAGAGTCGGCATGGCGGCGATGAAGAGGCCGAGCTGAACATCTTGCATCACTAACATCCCGAGTAGAACACTGCTGTAGTCCAGGTCACCTGTTGCACAGACGCCGTCACGTTACTGAGCACTGTCTAATCACATGAAAAGCTGTCACAAAGTCCATTTCTCTGGTCACGAGCAACAGACAGACACAGCCATACCCTCTTTGTCCCCCCTGCTTCCTCCTGCTAGGAAGCGGGACACTAGTGGAGTGCTGGACAGTGAGAGACAAGTGGAAATGAAGACAGTCTGGGTCGGTCGAATACGCAGGAGTTGTCCCCACAACAACCCTGCCCCCACCATCAGCAGACTGAGGTAGCAGGAGCCCTGAAGTGACGTCTTCCATACCTGCAAACACACACAATAACAACAAAAAAGAAAAACAACATTTTTTACATTTAGTTTGGTTTCTTCACAGATATATCTAATCCAACACGGGCCCTTAGTTACCTTTCGCAGGCGCTCAGGGGAGAACTCCAGTCCCACCACAAAGAGAGTGAAGAACACACCCAACTCTCCCAGAGTTTCCACCTGCACCATAGACTGCAACATACACAGAGACAGAGACACACAATCACAAAACAACTAGCATTTTTCTTTAAAGCTACTTTTACATTACATATCTTTTAATGCTCAACTCATACGTTTTTGTTAGATCGGATCTCTGCATGTTGATGGTTTTCCTCTTACGCTCATCTGTTCATTTGCTTAGACTGCAAAATGCCAACACTGCCCAAAGACAACTGACCATTTCCATAGGCGAGCGACACAAACAAACTCTGATCTGAAAGTGCTCATATTATCAAATATCAGATGGGAAAGTGGCCCAGGTCTTTGTTCACGCAAATTAAAGTTATGTAAGGGGGAAAAAGATCTGATTCTGGTCACTTCAGCATGTAATGCTGACACAGGTGGCCTCACACACACACACACACAAACACACACACCTTGATGCTGTTGAGGCCTGAAGGACCAAGCAGCACTCCACAGATGATGTATCCAAACATTGGAGGAAGACCAACCAGAGTGCAAATCCAGCCACAAGGGAGAGACAACATCACCACTGACACCAAATCCTGCACATACAAACGAGACAGGAAGGACAGGTGAGGAGCAACTCAATAACTGGTAACATCTGGTAACTCCGCATTACATGAAACATGAAAGAAATGAATACAGTTTCCACTTCATGAGACAGGACTGAGGTTTAGGAATCACTGACCTTGATGAAGTGATGGTCCGCTCGTGGCATTGTGGAGTCTCGTGGTTTAGTCAGAACATACTGGTTGTTCTGTGAGTCGATGAGCATGCTCAGGCCCAGGTCATCCTCCACCTCCTTCTGACTCGACTTGTTCTTCCTCTTCCCTCCATTCTCTTCGTCTTCCTCCACTCTCAACACTGCCTCTACATTAACGCCTTTTATCTGCAAGACAGGGAGCAGTGAGGTTATCGAAGGATGTTTGTTGAAAAAGTGTTTGAAAACCTGAAATGGTATTCACAGATATCTAGATGTGTTTTGATTCCACGCCCCCCTTTGTGGTGTTTGCATCCTGACTGGTGAAGAAATCATATTCAAACACTGTGAGTGCTTGCTGACCTGTTTGTTGTAGTCAAAGGCATGCTCCTCGATCTCCTCTTCTAGCCGGTCTGCTGCCTTCCTGACGTCTTCCAGGATTTCATCCAACATGGAGAGAGTCTTGTTCTGGGCTAAAGCGCTCTTAACAGCTTCCTGTTGGTGTTTCTCAGCAGCCACCAGCTCCACATACTCCTGCTCCTCCTGAGACATGACAACAAAACCAGACATTGTATCAGCAAGTGGATGCACAGACAAATCAGACAGAGGGTGGCGCAGCGTTCGCTGAGCTGACACAACCAGGAAATGCTAAATGATGGAAATACTTTCTGAGGTTGATGTACGGTATATCACAATATGACATATTGGTCCAAAAACAGAATCAGATTTTGGTTACTATTTATTTGAAACATATTTTTATAGAAAGAGCCACAGCTAAAACAATTATTATTATTTTTATGCATGAAAACAGTTACTCTGCTTCATATCACTTCACTTTGACCGACTAAATACAGCATCAGCACTGTGACAAACTCACCTTTATGGCTGCCTCCCTCAGAGCCTCCAGCCTCTGTCTGCTGCTCTCTTTCATGTTCACCACATCCCTGTAGTCTCCCTGCAGCGCCCTCTGCAGGCTGTGCACCGCCTGAACCACCAGGTGCTCGCTCTCATTCAACTCCTTCTGAAAAACTTCAAAAGTGTGAACCTGAAAACAGAAAAAGAAAAACATCAGTCAGTCGGAAAGTTGTACAATCACACACATCAAAAACTTACTCAGTAGTCACAAAAATCTAAATCATTTGGATTTTAACACTCAGTCCAGTACCTGGAATTGCTTCTCAGGTTCTGAAAGGGTCCGATCTCTGACAACAGCATCTGCAGCTGATGCCAACTTCTTGACAACGACATTCTTCTGACGGAAGAGACCCACTAGCCGCTTGCAGTTGCTGGCCACCCAGCTGTGGCCATGTGTGACCCCCTTGTTCCTATAAAGCTTAATGGCATGCTGGGCCACCTGGTCCTTCTGCACCACAGCAAGTGCCCCCGCTAGGCCAAGGCACAGCAGCCAACACACAACCTGCATCCAAGCCTCTACTTCTGTCCGCACCAAAGTGTGGAGGTTGATGGAAAGAGAGAGACCTGGGAACAGGAAGAGAATAAACAGATTACAGTAGAACTAGCATGTTTCTTACAAACATCAGAATCAGAATCTGCTTTATTCGCCCAGTATGCTGCACATACAAGGACCTAACTTCTGCTCTTTTGTGGCTCATCTACAGACAGTACAGACATGTGAAAAACAACAAATTGAAGACAAATTACAGATATTAAATTATAACAAGAGAGAAAGACAAGACAGTGAGTGTGTGTATCAGTGCAGTGTGCTGAGTTGTGTGCAGTTTGTGTCCATGTAGCAGCAACAATCAGTTGTTCAAGAGTGAACAGCCAAAGTATTTTAATAAAAGTTTATAAATCTGACTAATGAAAAGGCCACTAACAGGAGGGTGGTAGTACTGAGTACTGAAACACATTGTTCGTTTTTGGCTTTCCATTGAATTTTTTGATAATTAAAAGGACTTGCAGGATATACCCATTAAAGCACAGATTATTGTCTAAGAAATTTGATATAGATAATCTATTGTAAAATGGGCCACTGTGTCCTTTCTCATTTATATGTCCTCTCAAGAGACTGTTTAATCTTTAGGCTAGGCGTGGCTACAGCGGAGCCATTTAAAAGCCAGCTTTGAGGTCACACCTGTGGCCTGTGATGACAGCTTGTAGAGCTTTGTTAAAAACACTGACTTGACCGAGTGTGTCACGTGACTGAATTCCTGCTGTACATGATATTCTGCTCACACCTAGTGTGAGAATATGTTTTTAGCTGTGCTTGTAATGCTGCTGTTTTGCTAACCTCAGTGGGATTTCTAGGGTTAAAATAAAAGGAACAAGTTCAACAATCTGCTTTACTCACAACAATGTGGCCTCCACTACACCTCAAATCATTCGCTTGCTCGCTTGAACAATCTTGTTCCACATCAGCATAATGGCTGAATGCTTTCGACTCACACCCAAGCTGGTCCACACCTTTTTAAGCATGAGTCAAGCTGACTGATGTTGACTTTCCAAACTCCTCCTCTGTCCTTCTCCCCTAACTCGACTGCAGCCGCTCTGCTACTGTTGCTAGAGATCAATAGGACCACTGTTCGCTGCTTGGCTGCTGAAAGAACAAGCCCACAGACACACGGATGCAGAAATGACTTCAGTTCCTACTCATTTGAATTGATGTTAAACACAAATCAAGCATTCAGATAGTTATATATTATATTTATATATGTGCATTTATCTGAGGAGGTGAGAGTGAGCTGCATGTGTTGGTAACAAAACATTTTCAAATGTCACCTTGATATGTAAGAAATTCTCATTTTTGTTAGTCTGTTTTTAACAGACTAGTCAATTGATCAGGAAAACAGTCAGCAGATAAATTGATAATAAAATACAATACTTTGCTCCTGATATGTTTTGATCATTTAAAAACGTGAAACTAACAAAATCACAGTGTCAATAAAATAAATATGTAATGAATCAAAAGAAAGTTAATCAACAAGTACTCTGAAAATAGATTAAATATTTGGTCTTTTGCAGATTACAATTGCACAATTATTTCATCCTCAAATGTAGGAATGATTTTCTAGAAGTTAATATATAAAAATATGAAAAAGTGTAATGAATGTAAGTAATGAAAGTAATAAGGCAGACAACGCCTCTCCGATTTGTGCTTTGTCGTATGAAATGACAATACATATAAAAATATGTCTTTATAGAAAGAACTTAGACTATTTATTACAAACTGTAGTGTGGTAACACAAAGCTGAACACAGAACTGAGACAGTAATATTTCATCCAAACCAGGAAACACGGGGATCGCTGAAAACATTCACCACGTTCAACAAATGAAACACAACAGGGGGGAAAAAAGAGGCGACTACCTGAGAGATACGTACACCGTCCCGGTCCTCCACTCCGCGGCTGACGGAGAAGCCGAAGAGGACGGGAACAATCATGTTTTTGTACCACCGACACCCCTCCTCCCCTGCCACATAGCTGGAGGCAGCGTCGAAGCAGGCGTTCACCGATTTCCTCCTGGGACCAACTTCGCATTTACTTGGACCTCCGGCCGCCGGTGATTCTGCCGCTGAGCGCAGACGGGAGGCGAACGCTGCTCCGCGCGGGCGGGACGGAACCACCGCTGTTTACCAAACATGCACTGAAGCCGGATCCGGCTCAGTGTCGGCGAAGTTCAACCGGTTTTCTCCTCTGGAGCTGTGAGTAAAGCTAAGTTAGCCACCAAATTCCTCGGAGCTGTCAGACCAGCTCCAGCTAGCTGAGTCCACACGCGAAACATGACACAACAGTGCGGCTAACACGACTTTGCTAACAGCAGCGATGACACGCGTTTGTGTTTGTCACAAATAAACTTTTAACAAAAACCCGCAGCTGCCCCGGAACAATCGCTGGGTTGTTGCTGAACATAAGTGCATCTGTGTTATTTAGATCCATGTTCAGGTTACTTCCGAAACATCTTTATCAGGTTTGATATGGGAGTTGTAGTTTCCACGTGTTTTTCTCCCCTCGTTTATGTGTAGGGTGTCATAGTTGTGACACTTGTTCTCTGGTTATATAAACTGTCGCATGTCTCAAAAGTTGTTTTACACTAGCTATGTAGTTTCTTTTAAAAATAATAACAACACAGTTTAGGCTAGTTGACGTTAAGTTTTCATCGACTGATCTTACCTGTACTTCAAAGTGCACTAAATAAGCAACACTGAGGCTATTTTCTTTATTAAATGGGTGTCGGTCGCAGGCAAAATAATTAAAATATAAAGTAAGTATATCTTTTTAATCTGTTGTCTGCTAACTTAGAAAGTTATTCAGCTAAGTGTATCCTGGGCCTGTGGCGTTGCGGCGCAACAGAACTACACTTCCCGTGAGTACAGCGCGCACACAGTAGTGCAGTCCGCGCGTGCGCACAAGCGCTAATAGGATATCAAGTTGAGCAGAAAGCGGGTGATAAAATGGTAGGTAAGATTAAACATGAGAAACAACTACTGTTCTTTAGCCCCGGTAAATAAGTCCAAAAACCAGAAACGGTTGTCATTAACGTTGCGAGGACACACCGGTACGAGGGTCGGAGTGTCCTCAGCTAAGTGTCGCATTGAGAGGTTGATGTGTGTCGGGGATATGAGGGAAATGGAAGGTCAGTTGTTGGTGTTTTGCGATCGGACACCCGCACTTGCGGCACATACCTTTCCCGTTTTGGTAACGTTAGCTCGCCTGTGCCGCTGCCCCGGGTAAAAAGAGAGAGAGAGAGAGCCTGGAGCGCCTAACTCCCTCCTTGCCAGTAAAAAAACTAGGTCGCCCAACAGTGGGCTGTCACCCATACTGCTGTTTGATCATGGGGTGGGTCAGGTCTGCAGTTCTGCAAAGACGTGCAGTCCTCCCGGTCCCGGTCTACAGTGAATGAACACGCTGAGGTATTTTGGAAATAACAGGCGCTTGTAGTGGTGCGTTTAGGAGCCGCAGTGTTTTTATTTGCACCCATACTAACGATAATGTAACTGTTGGGCTGTTGCACTGTTGTTGGAATGAGTCTTACTTTTTTAATCACATGCACGCACACCACATCCTAGAGTCATCCACATCCTGTAGATTACTTTGTTTCCTAAATAATTTCAGACTCTCTTTTCCAGCCAGGAGATACGATGGACGCTAAGTCCTTCCAGCATTGTAAATAAAGTTTAGGGTGTGTGTCGTATGTGTAAATGTTCATGTGCAGCTACAACTCCACATGCACATCTCTGTATCCCTTTAAGGCAGAAAAGCAAAGCAGGTGCTTGTCCCAGGGCCCCGGGCCCCGGGCCCTCAGGTCTGCTGACGGCCCCATGATTGTTAGTGCTAGTTTGTGCAGGTTCTTTTTGGCGATTTCATAATTTGCACATTTGCCAATGTGCACCAACAAAAACAACCTAAAGTAAAATGATTAGTGCTTGTGTTTCACATTTTCCAGATGTCATCTGCCAACATCGAGATTTAATACAATAAGTTAGTTTCCTGCAGGGAATTGATACTGGTTGATTTTATGTCAAAAAGGGTTTGGGAATGTGTGTTAACCCGTTTGCACACCTGCTTTGCAGCATAAGTTGAAGTCATCCCAGAAGGACAAAGTACGGCAGTTCATGTCCTTCACACAGGCCGGGGAGAGAACCGCCGTGTACTGCCTGACGCAGAATGACTGGAAACTAGAAATTGCCACAGATAACTACTTCCAGAACCCAGATCTCTACTACAAAGAATCCATGAAAAACTCAGTGGACCGCAAGAAGCTGGAACAGCTCTACAACCGATACAAAGGCAGGTGTTTCAAAACCGATGTTACCTTCAACCCAGTCTGCTTGTTTTGCCTTTCACACTTGGCCACCGTTGTGCTCACTCTTCTCGACTATCTCTCGCAGATCCCCAGGATGAGAATAAGATCGGGATTGATGGGGTCCAGCAGTTCTGTGATGACCTGGCCCTGGACCCAGCTAGCATGAGCATACTTGTGGTGGCCTGGAAGTTCAGAGCGGCCACACAATGCGAGTTCAGTAGGAAAGAGTTTGTGGATGGGATGGCCGAGCTAGGGTCAGCAACACTGATATTAAACAAAAGCTTATTCAAGTATTTACATAAGATAGTTAGAAGCTGTAAAAGTTATTTGTCTTTTTCCTCAATGTCTCCTCAAGCTGTGACAGTCCTGAAAAACTCAGGGTGATCCTTCCAAGACTAGAACAGGACCTGAAAGACACAGGGAAGTTCAAAGACTTCTACCAGTTTACTTTCAACTTTGCCAAGAACCCCGGCCAGAAAGGTCTGGGTAAGAAGAAGGCACATTTTTTTTATACCGAAAATACTTTAGTGTCTTCAAATATTTACCTGTATTTTAATTAATAAATTAAAAATATCCTACTTTCTATTCTAGACCTAGAGATGGCTGTGGCTTACTGGAATCTAGTTCTCACAGGTCGATTCAAGTTCCTGGATCTCTGGAACCGCTTTCTGCTGGTGAGTGTGGAGATTTGTGTCGTCAGTGAGATTTTCTCACTGCTAATTATTTGTGGACAAATAATGTTCAAATACTATTCTTATTAAGACATTTATTAACAAGTGTAATAAGAAATAAGTATTATTTCAAAAAAGCATTTTCGGAGTTGAGGCTGGGTTTTAGGTTTACGGTTGGAATAAAGTTTTGGTTAGGGTTAGGATTTAGAGCTAGGTCAGGCATTCAGTGTGTCATGTCAGTTAGTGTCCTCACAAATATATCCAGACAAACGTGTGTGTTTGTTAACAGAATATTTGAAGTATGTGAGTAGATTTCAATGGCATTTAAATTATGTTTGGTCCACCTCATGTAGAAATGCAAAGAAGCAAATCTATTAGAAACTATTTGTGTAGTGAAAGCTGAAACACCTTGGCCCGAGACGTTACTGTAGAGTTCAACATCTCTGGTTTCCTTAGATTTCAATGTATAGAATAAAATAAAATTAAAAACTCTTTATTGCTTCTGATGTATCTCTAATGTCACACATTTCCTGTCATTGTGCTGCATTCAGGAGCATCACAAACGATCAATTCCTAAGGACACATGGAACCTCCTACTGGACTTTGGCAATATGATTGCAGATGACATGTCAAACTACGATGAAGAGGGTGAGCTTATTAAATCCTTCTGTGTAAAGGAGGCCAATGACAGGCCATGATGGCGCTCTCTGTTAGCTGTTAGCTCTGTTAATTGATTGGTTACAGTGCATGCTGCCGAACTCATCTTGGGCCATGAGTACATCACTTGTTGTTTTTAAATGCATGATAACAGATACACAGACAGCGGAACTTTGATTAGATCAGAATTTAAGAAAATACTATATTCTGCTCATAATATTTAGCCTTTACAAACAGTCATAAGTATAATTATGCTGTACACTGAGAAAGAAACCCAACACTGAAGGTAAAACCTGAGTGATTTGTCATGTGGACTCTGCTCTGGTGAGATTACATTTAGATTTAACTAATTATTATATATAGCTCAACCCAAGGGTTAGCGGTTCGATTCTCAGTCCCGGCAAGCTACATGTTAGAGGTATCCTAGAACAGGTCTATCAGCTGTTCAAACGACAATTTCCCCAAGAAGCTTAGTAAAGTATCAATTATGATTATGATTCTTATTATTATGTTTCTTCTCTCTCCTTAGGGGCGTGGCCTGTTCTCATAGATGACTTTGTGGAGTTTGCCCGGCCGATTGTAACGGGGAGTAAACGCAACATGACATAGTGTTTGTACCAGCTTCATGCAGCAGATGGAGTTTGTTTCTTCCTATTTTATTCTTTTTCTTTTTTTTTTGAATGAGGATTTTTCTACTAACGAGCCAAAAAGAGACAAAGACTGTCTGCAGCTTGTCATTAAGATTGTTGCAACTGCATAAGATGTCTTGGATGGACAGCAACCTGGATGCCAGTTCTGAAAGGAAAGCAGGAGGGGAATCAACTAGGGAGATATGATGCTTCTTGAAAAGACTTTATAATTGCAACGAGGAAATGATGGCTACCCTGAAACCTCTCATGGGCAAATCACCAACTGGTGAAGCTTCAAACAGCAGCTGTGGACTTGGCTCACTAACCTGCACCCCCGACACAGTGAGGGGGTACAGGAAACGTGAAGCACTTGCAGACGGCTGTGTTAGAGATGCAGTAGGATGAAACTGTACGCTAAAACCTGCATGTTTTTGTCAGCTAGTGTGAAGCAGTGCCATGGATGTTGGGGAGGGAAAAAAGCAACCTAGATTATTTTCACTGAGATTGCAAATGGGTAGCTCTCGAGCAATCACACTGAGAGCAGAGAAACGGTGTGCTTGCTTGTTATAGTGTGTGTGTGTGTGCGTGTGTGTGTGTGCGTGCGTGTGTTTAAAGTGGTTAAATATAATGCATTTACAATTTACAATACAAAGTTGAATATTTTATTTGGTTTTATTAATATAAGGAGTTGAGAAGTGACTTCATAACTTTGCCTAAGCGACAATGAAAACGATCAGATTCACATTTTGTATTCAGAATTGGACAGAGCAGCACGCTTTTCAGCACCAGCAGAATCAGAATAGAAATAGATTCAGTTTTAAAAGAACAAAAGTGTATATGTGAGAAAATAGGCCATGACATTTGTAATCATGATAAGTGCATAAGAAGCATCTGGGATCTTTTATTTTTAAAAATGCTACGGCATTATGTTTGTTGTTTTTTTTGTTTGTTTGTTAGTTTTGCAGTGTGTAGACTGCTGTACGCAAATAGAAAACAACGGGCACATTGACTGTTTTCTAGTATCCAGGTGATGGTGACTTGCCAACTTTGCAATCTGCACTGATTTACACTTTTTCTTTCGTAGGATTTTTCTTATCAGACAGCACTGAATACGGAGCTAACAGAGCAGTTTACATGACAGTAGGTTTCACTTACAGGCTAGAATAAAAAGGAATAGCATCTGCATCACGGCCAAGAAATTTTTAACTGTTTGTTTACAATGTTCGAGCTTTTAGCCTGTTGCTTTTCATAGATTAGCAACTGTAGTACCACAGAAAACCTGTCACTTTAAGAACATCGTCTTTAGGATTATGATCCCATCCCAGCTATTCTCTTATGCTACATTGCCGCTAGATGCATTCACGAGTATGTGAGAGCTGCGATACAGCGTGGTCAGACTTGAGCTTCTTAACCCATACAAGTCAATAGTATAGATTTAGTTGTGATTATTATTATTGCTAATGATCTCTGTGTATCCCTGGCTGAAAGGTGTGACAAAAGGTAGAGCTCAGGTATCAGTCGTCTTCTGTCACAGTAAGCAGAAGGTGGCCTCCGGTACTTTCGTCAGTGTTCCAGCCGTATTTTCTGTTCTAAAGACTGATGTTATTCTGCCAATTTTTGTCACCACAAAACAAACAAAAATCAGCGTTGCCATTCATATCCTGTCATCAGTTAGTTACAGGGCAGATACCTTACATTAGAGATTAGGTTGTCCTGAAGTTTTCATGTTGATGCAAACACAAGTGAGTCACATATTCGTCCTAATTTCAGCTTTATGACTTAATACAGGTGAGTGACAAAGACATTAGTTATACGATTACTACAAACCCTGTGTAGAAGCTGGATAATGGTTGGATAATGTGTCACATTGTTCACCTGTAACTAGGATTGTTTGGTATGTGTTGGCTCATTGAGATAAGACTTGTGTTTAACTGTCAGCGCCGTCAGTTGTGATCAAATCGATTTGTGATTAAGAGAGATGCGTTGAAAGCTTTTCCCAGTTGTTTGTTGTCGATTTTACATTTGTTGCCAACTGACATTTGTTGTTCAGGAATGTAAAAATGTCATATCTTTCAGTATTCTATGTGCTAGTATGGAACTTATCCTGTCAAAGGTGCGTTCAGCTGTTTCTAGCCACGTTGATTGTTCTTATCCAAACAGTATTATTTATCTTTGTTCCATTAACATACCGTACATTGTTTTTTTAAGAAGGTCAATTAAGCATATTGTTTTTATCAGTTTCATAAAATCTGCACATTTTTAAACAAACTACAACAATTCTCATTTTTCCGATTAAGAATAAACTAAGGAATGAGAAAGTCCAGTTTATTCCATGTTTGCTGTACACTAAAAACATTTGGGTTTAAGATCGAAAGATGAATGTGAGCTGGAGGCTCTATCCTCTGGTACATTAAACAACATCGACCATGGCACCCACATTTTAAGTGAGCAAAAGTACTGGAACATGTGACTGACAGGTGTTTTTTGTTACCTTGGTGTGTGATGTGAGATTGATTGTTCAAACAATAAATAGCTCTAAATGACTATATGACCTGTAAAGACTGAATTTATTGTTTAAAAGGATGCATCAGCATAAAGCCCAGAGAGTGTATGTGGGAGAAAAGTGGTTCATTTAGAATTAATCAATCAGAGGTATTGCAAAAACATCAGGCCTAGCCAATACAAGAATTTGGAAGGCCCTGGAGAAAGTAAGAAGCCACTGGTGTATAGAGCAGCGTGCACATAATGGGAAAACCAAGGAGACCTGATGATGACAGAAGCATGTACGCTGTAAAGAAAAAACATAAAAGCCAAACAAACAAATAAATAATAAACAAATAAGCAAGAACTTTAGCCACTCATTCCGTAAGTGAGTGGGTGTTGGTAAGCCCAAGAGTTTGTTGTTGTCCAATGGAGGCCTAGGAATGTTTTTCCAGGATTAACACTGATTGGTTTTAAGTATATGCAAAACACATGTCAGTAGCGAATTAGAAAAAAAACTGTGTGTGTTTGAAGGTGTATGTAAAATGTCATGTTACATTCTGTTGGTAACAGTTGTCCCATGTCATGCTACATTCCTGCTGCATCGCATCATCACCACTGGCTCTTTTGTTTTCTGCCTCGTCTAGTGTTACACCAGCAAACACATTTAAAATCCTTAAGAGTCTATACAGCATTGGCAATAACAGATCTATGTAATCTGATTCAAAAGGCCACAGGGTGAAAATGTGGATTAAAGAAAATGAGAGTGACGGGATCTCTTGTTCACATGTGCACAGAAGTGGAAAGTTACTAATATGGCAGAGGCTGCTTCATAAAAAAAGTTTAAAATAGTGTGCTAAGGATTAGGGATTTGAGTGAGCGGGGGGGCATAACGTGGGATGATGCTCCATTCCTATTCCCCTCCCATGGGGTGGGTGGGATGCCAACAAGATCCAGCACCAGCTGACCGGCTTGCACTTCAGATCAGCAGCTCATAAGCATCTTTTAGAGTGTGTCCAGCCCCTATCACCAAGCCGAACCCAGCCATTCATCTTTTAGGCAGTGGGGCCATAGGGATTGCCTTTTTAGGAGACACCTGATCACAGCCAAACTCGCGGCCCGAACACAAAGAAGCTGTGACTGATAACATGATGCTTTTGTGTGAGTGTGTGCCCTGTGTCCACCCTTGCCGAGGATGAGGAGGTGGTAGAGCTATTATGTTGCAGACTCTGTTGTATTTCCACATCCACAACTGGAGCTTGATATTTTGGGACAAGAGAGTTGGTTCTGTTTCCATAGGTCTGTGAGGCGGTGAGGAAGACACACAACTGAAACGAGTTTACATTACGGCACGTGTTTCCTCCAGGAGTGACTCCTTCATTCAAGAGAATATCTTTTTTTTTTTTATGAGCGGCTGCTTGAGCCAATGTAAGAAGAACCTAATATCATGGAGAAATTCAAGGCGGCCATGGTTGTGGGTGCTGTTGGCGACGCCTTAGGCTACAGAAAGGGCCGTTGGGAAGGCTGCACCTCAGGCAAGAAGATCCAAGAGGAGCTGGCCTCTCTGGGGGGACTGGGAGCCCTCAAACTGGACCTTGATAACTGGCCCCTGAGTGATGCAACGCTGATGCACATGACCACAGCAGAAGCTCTTATAACAGGTATGTTCAGGATTGGTGTCTAACTTACTCACTCACTTCTTTGTCTGATCTGAAGTTTAAAATCAACATTTCACATATCTTATGTTCCTTGTGTTCAATTTTACATTCAACTGTGTAGACCTAAAAACAAAAATATCTACTGAGCAATTTAAAGACAACACTACTGATGTCCACCATGATTTTCTACCATAAGAAGGATCAGAGTAGCTTCTTCTCTACATTTAATAAAAGCTGCTAATCACTTGCTGTCAGGCCAAACTTGAATGGCAAAACATGTTGACATCCTTTGTATCAAAGACAATACCTTAGCAGAAACCATGTCATGAATGCCCTCACCAAGTTGCCGTCTCCAGCACCAACAGAGCAGCAAGGAGTTGCTAGGACAGAAGAGTCCAAAATAGACTACTTTGGAAAAGCTGATCCACAGCTCCGTTTTACGGAACAATAGCAGGTCACACTCCTATAATCTGTTTGGCTGCAGATGTGGCTCGAAGCCTATGACAGCGGCCCTGAGAAATGGTGATGACATCTGTTGAGATTAGGAGGCCTTATTTAGCCAGCATACATCATGCCTGTGCACACGCATATCACAGGCAAAAACATATGGTATGGAATGAATGCCATTTGTGTAATCCCTGTCAATCACCCGACCACCTCTCACTTCAGTGACGATACAAAAGTAGAAATAAAAATACTAATAATATTGACTCGTCTGTTAAAAGGTATTTTTAGTAGGAGCTTACTCAATATGTTATACCCTACTTTCTTATCTGGATCGCAGAACTGTCAAATTAAACTAACCTAACCCACAGAGTTAAGACTATAGGACCCTATAGGATTCTTTGTCAACACAGTTTCTCTCTCACACACGCGGACCGAATACACCTCAACAAATCCCTTTTGACCTCATGGTGTGTGGAAGTGACTCCACTTGCTCTGCAGG
Organism: Microctenopoma stevenorrisi; assembly: GCA_032270685.1. Classification (NCBI taxonomy): domain Eukaryota; kingdom Metazoa; phylum Chordata; class Actinopteri; order Anabantiformes; family Anabantidae; genus Microctenopoma; species Microctenopoma stevenorrisi. The sequence goes on from JAUMTR010000017.1 coordinate 9,586,366, forward strand.
CACGCTGCTCCTTATCTGTGTTGTGGCAGGCCGAAGCTAAACTTAGCCCCCATAGCGCCACTCATCTTCTCTTACATGCCAATCATGAATGACTCTCACTGTCTCACTGTGCCTGTGTGTGTGTGTGTGTTTGTGTGGCCAGATTACTGGTGTCTGGAGGACTTGTACCGCGAGCTGGTGCGTCTTTATGTTGAGGCCATGGTGTCTCTCCAAGGCAGAGTCCCAGATCCTGCCACGGTGGAGAGCTGTGTTCATCTCAAGCCTCACAACTTTCTGCTCGCCTGGCATACACCCTTCAATGAAAAAGGTCGAAGACAATTTTAGATTTATGTATTCATTTATTATATTATAACTTAAAATAATAAGTAAATATATATGTGTAACTTCATGTGTCTACATCAAGGGTCTGGATTTGGGGCAGCTGCCAAGGGCATGTGTATAGGCATGAGATACTGGCAACCTGAGAGACTGAACAGTCTGGTGGAGGTCAGCATTGAGATTGGCAGAATGACCCACAATCATCCCATAGGTGACAATGCTTCATGACATAACTACACCTACAGACTTATTACTGTGCTGCTGTTATTTAATACCTAAAATAATACGTTTAAATGCCACAGTACTGCCGAACTGCCACAGTGACTTCTGGTTTCACTCTTGACTTCAGGCTTCCTTGGCTCCCTAACGACAGCACTGTTTGCATCCTATGCGATCCAAGGTAAATCTCTTGTGACCTGGGGCTGTGAGCTCATGAAGGTAATCCCTCTGGCTGAAGAGTACTGCAGGAAGACCATACGACACATGGCCGGTTAGACCATGTTTCTCTCTGTGAAGGCCTTAAGAAAACAATATTAAGTGATATCAATAAATATATTCATATTTTAGTTAGGTTTCTATGTACATCTGATACAGCATAACGGTTGGCTGCTGACACTATTGTTTGTAATTTTGCATTTCTCTGCAGAGTATCAGGAAAACTGGTTCTATTTTGAGGCTAAGTGGCAGTTTTACCTCGAAGAGAGAGAGATAGACAAGGAAGGCCAGAACAAACCTTCATTCCCTGATCGCTATGACGCCGAGGAGACGGACAGGGTAAATCATGCTACTGTGACTCAAAGGACTCATACATAGGAAATCTAAATCAAACAAAGCTTTCTTATTTGTACAGATGTATAAGCATTGGAGCTCAGAGGGTCGTGCGGGCAGGAGAGGTCATGATGCCCCCATGATAGCCTATGACGCCCTTCTGGCTGCAGGGAGTGACTGGGCTGAAGTGTGTAAAAGAGCCATGTTCCACGGAGGTGAGCATTCTGCACCCGAAACATGGTTTGAAAAAATAAATTGACTGTGTCGTGTTCATTGTGGATTTCTGTAAAAATCACTCTTGTTTTAGGTGAGAGTGAAGCTACGGGACTGATCACAGGTTGTCTCTATGGTCTCCTGTACGGCCTGAGCCAGGTCCCGCCAGGCCTCTATCAGGATTTGGACAAAAGAGAGCGCTTGGAGGAGCTGGGAGAGGCACTTTACAAGGCAGCATCTGCAGAAAAATGCATAGACAAGTAATCCTGATCTTCACTGGCCTGGAGTCTCCTACTTATCAGCGGAACTGCATAAAACTGCTTACCCCTGTCCTACATCACCCTCTAGTCCTTCTTGGCAGTGCCTCATTAGTTATAAGTGCCATCCTGTCTTCTCCTTTCTTCTTTTGCTGTGCTCTCTTTGATTTTTCTGCCCATTATCCACAGATCTGTCATGAAATGGGAAGATAAAATCACCATTTTGGCTCTTAGGTTTCAGCCCTAGTGGCTCTTTGTTGATTTCTGCAAGATCACATTTCTGGTCCTACATCTGGATTCAGTTTATGTATCTATTGTTCTATAGATGGCATAGGTATAACACAGTATTATTCAATTTAATGCAGCAGTGACTTGTCTTTCTTAGTTTGTTAAATGACAGAACTGTGGGAAAAAGAAAACTCTCTCTTTTTATTAACATTTAGTTAACAGAGAATAGGCTGCTAGTTAACAAGAAGGCAATTTTCTTTCCTTTCCAGTCAACTTTTCTGTCTCTATAGCTAACCTGTATTAACATTAGGCACAATGTTATGTAATAGTTGCTCACAATCTGTATATTATTTCGATTTTGGCAAATCCTGATTTGACTTTGATAGCGAATGATTTAAAGTTAACATTAACAGGTCAAGCATACCAGATTTAACATTTCTATATAAAATAGTAAACTGAATTTGAGGTATCTGATGAATTAAATTGTTTCTAGATTTACCTATATACAGTATATCCTTAGCTGTGCGTGTAAAATGTGTTTAATGAAATTATTTTAACTTTAAATCACAACAGAATTGTCTTAGGACATATTAGTATAATAATAATTAGTCTTCCTTATGCTGTGATTTATTATCATTTGATTTGAAATGGCAATTAAAGTGGACGCCCCTGTCTCTCTTCATCTTAACTATTCTTCTAAATTTTCTACTTGATTTCTGCTTCTTGTTACACACCCCTAAAAACTAATGTCTAAAACAAGTTCACAATGTTACAACACATTTTATCTTCTCTGTTTTGAAGCAGGGGTAGAGTCGCTACTGGTATATCCAGTTCAGGCTAAAGGATATGTAAGCAAAGTGGCATTTTGGAGATGCTCTGCATAACATAATAATTAGTTTTATATGGGAAATTAATTCACTATGCTCAAAGATGTAATCTCCATCCAGTTCAGTAAATCTTATTCCTTAGAGATTCGGATATGCAATTTGAGACAAAAATGATTTAAAACCAGCCTCAATGGAGTAATCTCCCATTTATGCTGTAAAGATGTATTTAGGAAAGACCTATCACCCACATTCATAGCATAATGTTTTCACATAAAAAAGGAAACAGTGACACGGCTACAGAGATTAAGTTTTGCATTTCCTCTATTCTCTGTAGACCAGATTCTTGGGAAACCAGTATCGGCCCTGATGCCAGTATGTTGAGGAAGATGGTTAGAGACCGCAACTGTCGCCCAGTGCTCCGAGGGATTCTTGAGAGTCTCCTTCAATACCTAACACAAGATCTGCCCAAGTTGTCCAGCATGGAGAAACCAGGATCTGGTATTGTAACAGATATAAACACAAGAAACGACTGTCACGATGAGAGAACTGACACTTCAATGCAACAGATGCAACTTCAGACAAACTGCACTTTGGTTCAGCTCCCTGAAGAGAGTAAAATAAGCCAAGGAAAGACTGCTGAGAACGGACAGTCAGATCCCAAAAAAGGCAGATTACCAAACAAGTATGGAGGAGATAAAAAAGCAGTACACTTAATACCTCGATGCCTTACTACATTCCAGCTTCTCCTCTCAAAATTCACTAGGTCAACACCCAAACCCTCCATTTCTCATCAAAGGGAAGTAGGAACTCTGACCTCCTCCAGCAGAGGAGTGGCGGGTCATGTGAAACACAGGCAAGAAAGTGAGCCTGATATGCCCAAGATGCACAAAAGAGAGCAAGGACTGAAAAAAGTTTGCAAAGTGAAGGATATGGTGGCTAAGTTTGCCATGGCTGAAAAGAAGGAACAGGAAATGAATACACTGAAGAAACAGTCAACCAAACCACATCTCATTGGGAGAGGGGTCCTTTTATCTTCCCTGATGGAAAGATTTGAATCCATTGCCACTGTATGTAAGGAAAGTAATATGAATTGTTTGCATGAAAAGTCTTCTGGAGGGCTCAAAATGAGAAATAACATCAAAGAGAAGGTAGATTGTCACAAAAGAGGAAAACAACAGGTTGTGGACAAAAAAAACCACAAAGAAAACCAACGCATGTCACTGAAAAGAGAGCTGAAAGCAAATCAAATTAGGATTGAGCAAGAACAACGACCAGAGCAGACTGTAGACATTTTATCAAGAGTAAATTCAAACCAAAAAGACACAAATAATTTGAAAGCAGAGCGAGGCATACAAAAAGAGGACCGGCCTTCAGATCAAAAGTTTGACGGTTTATTACAACGAATGAAGATTGACAGTGATAAGGGTTGGCAAATAGGAAAATATTCTGAAATCCAATCAAGAGCTGATCAAACTCACTGTATCACTAACAGGTTAAAACATGGACGTCTAGAGCTGCTCTGTTTAACCTCTGTTAAAGAGTGGTCGTTCCCACATCCGTACAGGCTTTTTCTACAGGCGGTGGCACCATTGAGCTGGCACATGGCAACCATCACTACCTCCTCTCCTGTACTGTACACATGTGTAGACTCCTCACCTAAGCAATACCTGCAGAAAATCAAACCTGTGACTTCTGAAAACACGTTAAATGCGAAGAAAGACCGTACTCAAGGCCCTCCACAATTCTCTCACACTAAGTCAGCCTCAAATGAACCCTCCACTATAATAAGTGAAAGCACTCTAAAACCTAAAAGTGACGAAATGTCTGAGGACACGGCCCATGGCCGCATGGACAACAGCACAATAGAAGACCCAAATCATCCTAAATCAATAACTGAAAGAGAGTTGCCCAACTATGTCATCCCGCGTGTTTACAGATTTGATTATAAACAGAGTTCTGATCATAATGGATCCTCCGCTCAATTCACACTACACCCAGACACCACAACTGCTTTCGATTCAATTCCACCATCACAATTGTCTTCTATGTCTGTTCTTAACCCTGTGTTACTGAGTATGGAAAATATTTCAGATTTTGACCCATGTCGTCCTTTTGGTATCACCCGAGATACAATAACAAATGGAAAACCAGCAGAGGCTAAGGCACAAGAAAAAGACGAGAAGGCCATGGAGGAAAAGGAAGTAACAAAAGTGGACATGAAAGATAGCGACATGCTGCAATCTCATAGGCTTTCTGAAGACACTGCCAGAAAGACTGGATCAGAAGATAGTAAAACCTCTGCTGCGACATTTCCTGAAATTCAAACTGAGAGAGAGAAGCCAAAACAAAGACCAAAGTACACAACAATTAACTATGGGGATCCTTCAGTAAAACAAACATATAAACCCAAAATCATACGTTTTACAGACACATTCACTTTCTAGGTAGGTACCATTGCACAGACACTGAGGAGCTGAATTCACAATCAGGGTGGGTGAGCACTATACATCGAAACCAATCAGTTGTAGCAACACAAACAAGGAAAGCAAGAAGTAGAACATGCATATTTGGACACTCACTGGCCACTTTATTAGGTACCAGTACAATTTACCACAGTGCAATAACGCAATACTTAACTTTTCATTTGCTTGGCAGACGCTTTTATCCAAGTGACTAAGTGACTTACAAGGAGCTGGGTGTCTGGCTCAGGGACACACCTGGTAGAGGATGAATATGGAGTCAGATGGGGTTCGAACCTGCGACCTTCTACATCCCAGTCTGACGCTTAACCCATTAAGCTACAGCAGTTCAGCCATGCATGATATTAACAGGTATTTCTAAGGTTTCTGGCCACCCCTCCTTCTATCCTATTACTATAATGTTTGAAACATTCACAACATTGTTGATTCAAATATTACTTGAATTTTTTTTGCTTGTATTACATGTAATTTGGTGTATCTATGTGTACATTCATAATCTAATGCATAGATAAGATAAAAGATAAATAATAGCTCAGTTCAGCACTTTAGAGCACTGTTAACCTCCAAATGACCTAGAATAATTACACTAGGTATCTAAAATCTTTTCAAAAGCTTTTCACAAATGGTGCTGCCAGCTTATTTACTGTTTTTCATTTTGTACAGAAATAGTATGCAGAACATATTTGTCATCTTTTCTATCTGCAAAATTCTTTTATGCACTATCAACACTGTAATCATGGTGGATCACTCTTATGGACATAAAACAACCTTACATTATGTAGCTAATAATTAAATACAGTCTGAATCTATGTTAATGTAATAATTTGTCTGGTGTACGCCGCCTGAAATCCTTATGCTGTGTTATATATAAACACAGATTTTTACAGCAAAAAATATTGTTTATCTGTAAGAAACAACACAGAATAACATTTTAATAAATGTTCTGTTATTTCTTTTACGAACATTATCATAACTTTAACACTACTACAGAAAAATGACTGTGTTTGTGTGTGATCGTACTCTGGCATTTTAACACACTACACTACTCCACTACACACTACACAATCAATCACAAAACTAATAATAATATTGGCTTATTTTAAATACATTGCGCCCCAAGGTTGAGCAAAACTGTGCGGATACCTGGGACAGAAGTGGCTCATGTAAATTGATGATTTCTGCGTGCCATGTGTTTGTGTCCATTTATTTATTTTCTGTACCCTGCAGTGTTTTTATTCAATTATTTTTAATAAGCCATGACCCATGCATATGTTTGGTAGATTTATGCTATTCAGAGGATCACGTTAACGAATGGCTGCATTTACCTTTGTAATTTGAATGTGATGAGGGCGCGGTTTCTTTGCATTTCTGCTGCCTTCACTTGTTATCGGACACAATAATTGTATGCTCATTGAGCAGCACTGACAAGTTTTTGTTGCTCTGAGTAAACGTTTTATTTTAATGTGATGTTATACAACAAACAAATATTTGGCTAAGTTTACCAACTTTGAAATATCATTAGGCAATAAAAACATGCACCAAAACTAAAATATAAAAACATCAGACTTAACTTTACAATCCCGTGGAAGGTCGAAAGTAGGATTTTACGGGAAGCACTCGAAAGCAACATACGGTCTGATTGACGTGTGTGTCCCGGGGCACACGTCATGAGTCCTAAATCCTCTGTGGAGTACGCTGCACAAGAAGCGGAGTGTGTATCTAATGTTATCTACTACCTATTATCTACGTACTGTAGGTAGTGGTCTGGGTTTTGTTACTAGAGCTGCAGACCAGTTAACTTAGTTATACTTTGGGGAGAGAGAGGGGGCAGCAGTAGCAGGTGCATGTGGATGGCGATAAAACTCATGGAAAACGAGTGGATAGCCGTCGGAACTTCTCCGAAAAACCCATCTAAAACGTCTTGCTAGCCAGATGAAGAAGCCTCAGCAGGATTTCCACGGATTTTGTGGAGTAGGATGTTAATCCCAGGAAAAAGGGAGCAGCGCCTTGTGTCGTTTTTCCGCACGCAGACATGGAGAAAGTGAACGCTACCTTAGCTCAACTGTAAGCGGCTCCTCAGCATTCATGTTTTCTGTAAACTTTAGCATTTTTTCTTATGCGAGAAAGCAACACGGTGGATATCTGGTGAGACTCTAGGTTTAAATTCGTTTTTTTTTCACTATAACGACGGAGCAGTGGAAAACATGGAGAAGAAAAACAATGCGACTAACGGGATTGACGGCAGAGCTAAATACAGAGTGGACAGGTAACGTTAGCGTTAGCAAACACTAGTTAGTTAGTTAGTTAGTTTACCTGCTAGTTCTTTCAAAACACCGCAAATGTTGATTTTGGTAGGAGTGAGTAGGAGTTGTGAGTGATTTTCCCCGTCGAAGTAACCCAGAAACAACATACAACAAATATTTAATGACTTTAATCCCGGGTGAAAATGGAGCAGTAACGTTAGCCACTCAACTACCTTAGACCGTTACCTGAGTCGTTACCAGAGCAGGGATGTTACCTTTACTGGCGAACTGTGCTCTTCCCACAGCAATCCTCACTTTGCATGCATTTGATTTGATGTTCTTTTCATTAAAAACTGGAAAAAAATTTATCGTACTATATAGAACATTTTGTAAAAACACATCTAGCTACTGTTTCTACATTTAGAAAGCTCTATTGGTTGGATTTACGTGGCTCTTTATTGGGTAACTATAGTCCTTGCTTAGGAGCAGGGATTTAACTTCATGGTCAATTTGTAGACTGGAATTTGTGCTTCAGTTGAATTCTCAGTTTATTAGAATAACATTTCACTAAGATAGAAGTTTTTTATAGCATGCACTAAATGATATACACACCCTCCAGGGCAATTTAGTCAAATCCAGCACACTAAAAGTTATAAACGTTATAATTTTTCTGAAGCTATAGGCTTTATTACCTTTTTGAAATGTGTAACTGGTAAACTATTAACTTGTCATATGTTAAACATGAACATGAACATAATTTGTTCAGTCAATCAGAAACTGGAAGAAATCTGGGTGTGTGTCTGTGATTTCAGTAACCTTGTCTACATGTAAACAAGTCATTCTCAAACTCTGTCCTCGGGCCCTACTGCCTTGCCTGTTTTCTTTCTATCCCTGCCTCACACAATGCTAATTACCTGAACAAGGTGTGTTCAGTCAATCAGAAACTGGAAGACAGCTGAGAGTGTGTGTGTGTGTGTGTGTGTGTGTGTGTGTGTGTGTGTGTGTGTGTGTGTGTGTGTGTGTGTGTGTGTGT